>VZTL01087843.1:0-13503 GCA_013400535.1 Scopus umbretta
CCCCTTCAGGTTCTGGAAGGCTGTCTTACATTTACAGAACTTTGGTCCTGTCTATTTACTTGAGCATCTGTGGAAAAGCTTTTATTAGATTTCCTAGGAGCAATAATTGGGTCACTGCCAGACTTTCCCTCAAAGCACAAACATTCTTCAACTCCTTACATTTTTTTCAAAGAGATGTGTGATGTTTTGGCTGCTTTATGCCCTGTGTTTTGGGCTTTTTTGTGTGTGTGTGCTGAACAAAACATGACTGCTACTTTGCAACCAGATGTGTAAGTACAAGCCTGAATTAATTTATATTCTCGATCAAATTACTTTAAAGCCAATAAGAAAGCAGCACATAACCTACAAAACACTGAGGAAATTGTCAGATACGGTTTAGATATAAGATATAAATATGTATGAAAATATTTCTCTCTTCAGATTTTAAGTTGAAGTCCGTCCAGGTTGGTGGAAAGGAACTAAACGCATTCCTTTTTCTGTTATCAATCATGGTGATATTTGGTCTGTAAGTAGGGCTGAAAACTCCAGGAAGGATGATAACTTTAGACAGAAAGAATGATTTTGTGTTTGAAATCTCAGGGGGGCTCAGGGTTTGGAAGTCTGAGATGACCGCTGATGGTGTTACCTGATAAGATTTGGAGTGAATCAGAGAATATTGACTAGTTAGGGACCAGACAAAATAACATTCTCCCCACTAGGTTTTCCTTGTAAATGTTCTGACATCCTCAGGGAGAAGATGTTACTACCAGTGTATATCATATACTGTAAATTACAAGGATAGTATTCTGGGTACTTTTCCTAAACGTAACAATTTCCTTTGCTTGAAATATTGGCTCCTGAAGCCTTGTTCCCAGTGCTGCTGTTCTGTGAGTTCTCCATATCTGACCCCAGCACAGAGCATAGTCTACTTAGAGCAAAAATGCTAAGTTTCAGCCTTTGGCATCCCGTATCACCCAGTGACCTAAGGCAGAATTATAATAACTGAGCTGAAAATCTTGAACTTATCTGGCTGGCACAGAGCAGTATAACTGAAAAGCCAAAACGTTGAATGCTTAGATTAAAGTGGTTATTTGATTCCTTCCATAAATGTTGGAGAGAAACGTCGCCAGTGGGTCTTCTGTGTCTAAAATAGGTGGGATGAACGACATGCATATCTTTTCTCCTGACTGAAGGGAAAACAGACGATTATCTTAAACCATAGGCTCCCATTATGATGGCTAAATTTAAGCAAAATAAATACCATCAAAGATCTGAAGAAATTCCAGAAATCACTCAAGTTATGAAGTAAAAAGCATGCCTGTGATATGGTATTATATACTAATCTGGTCCTGCCCCCTTCTCAGACGTGGTGGGGAAAACTCTTTGTTACCTCATGGATGCATATTTCCATTCTCACAGTGTGTATACAGTACAGAGAAAAAAAATAGTTGTATGTTTTCAAAAGTATGTGGCCTCTGTGTAGGTTAAATAAATTCCTCTTTTAATTTTTAAAATAGTTGCATAATCAATTTCTCTATTTTCTTTTTCTTTAATGTTTTTGCTATTTAAATTGTATTTAAAACCATCCTCCAGTAAAGGTTTTAAATGTAATTACTGTAATCATCTTGATTTAATTTTGCTTTCCATTGAATAAATGATTACAGTATGTAGAGATATAAAGATATTTAATTTAATTAATACATACATAAGGCCAAATGTTTACAGAGGTTTCTTTCTGTAGGATTCTTTCTAATATTTAAAAGAGCAGGATTTTTTTTAATTAATTATTTAAAATTTTCTACTTCAAGGTTAATTTATCATTAATTTAAATAGTTTTAGAACAAATTAAATATAATGTTTTGTCATTAACAGAGGCTCTAAAAACACACATATAAGTTAGACAGTCCCTTAAAACCAGTAAGAACCTGGATCACTTAAAAAAATGGAACATTTATTAAAAGAATTATTAAAGGAACACAATTACTTTAAGGTTTTGAAAAGCTATATTATATAAACTTGCCCTACCTGAAACCATAGAAGTTGCTTCTTTGATCTTCCAACATTGAAACAAATTTGTCCTAGGCAATTAAACTCACTGATAACCACGTTTTACTTTATTACAGCTGACAGATCCAGAAGGCTTTTTGTTTAATCTCTTCTTATCAAGAAGATGTTTCTTTTTACATGGAAAGTGGCTAAACCAAACTTCTTGTGACTGTATTATGTCAGTTTTCCATCCAGCTCTTATTTATGTAAGTCTCTCAGAGAACAGTGAAATTGCCTACTTGGATGTCCTCCTACATTATCCTACCATAACAGTCAATATTTAAACAGTGTTAAATATCAGATTTCAGTCCACTGAGAACATAATTCAGACTCCTGGTCCACACCTGACTTTGCTTTAATTTTGACAGGGATAGCTTGTGTTAAGCTTTAATCAATGTCTATCATTTTATGAGGTAAATATTAAGTGTAGCATAGGGAATAAAGAATGCCTAGAGACTGATGTGATTTCCTTCTTCAATGGAAATTTAAATCCTAATTCATAAACATAGATATAGCCTTATCCAGCTATATTTTTAATTTGTGTTAACGTTAATGTAGCCTTTCAGAAGCCACAGGTTAGTGAGTTCAGTGATAGTTAAATAGGGTGCATTTGTACAATAAATTTGTCTTTATTAATATTTTATTTCAGTTATAGGGCCAGAAATCCAACATAGATCTTCTTGACGTTTTATATGTAACTTTGGAAATGAAGTACAACGGTAATGAGCGTTTATATTATTGGGCTCTTGTATAAACAATACACTATTTCTTTCACTCTTTGATGGAGGAAAAACACAGAATGGGATGCATAGTTGCAAAACCTTCTCAAGAAAAACAAATTGATCATTTTTTGAATCTGAGTAAATATCAGGTATTATAAAAGCAGATTTTTTAATGAGGGGAAGGGCATTTTAATCAAACTAAGACAATTATGTGAGGTTTTATGTGCTCCTGAAGGCAGGTTTAGGAAGGACACATCTCATGCAGTGGGGGTGACCTGGATACATGCTGTAAATTTTAAGAACAGGATGTACATAAAAACCTCGGATATGTCAAAATATTAATTTTAATTGTCTTTCTCCATGAGCAAAAAAGAATCTTTTAATAATCCTGTTCAAAAGAGACTTTCAATATTTAATTAGAATCCCAGTGGATAGTTTCAGCTTTTACTGCAATTTTAATAACTCTGTCAGCTGAAGTGTCAGATTTAGCTGCAGTACTTTAAGACACTCGTGCCTGCATCCTCTCAGTCTAAGTTTATCAGCAGAATATCAGAAGCAACATGAGTAAGTGGCCAGGAGTTGCTGTGCACAAGTTTCCATCTCAACACAGGATGCAAAACTAGGAACTGTGGTACCTGAGGTGCCAGAAATGCATCCTCTATAATAGGGGCAGGGACTGTTATGCATGTACAGAGAAAAATCTACTGGAGATCTGAAATTTCTTGAGATTCCTCCAGTCTACAAAGTTAATAAAATTTACAAACCAAAGGCAAAACAAATTGTCACAGTGGTGTCTGAAGGTCTTTCCATCCCCCACTTTCCAGCTTATGCTCATTCTTGTCCCACTGCTTTGTAATTACTTGCAGCCTGGTGATTGCCAAATTATAGCAATTCCAGCACAGCATAGTACACACTCACCTGCATATGTTTTCATATATATTCACATCACTGAATAAATCACTGATAAGTTTGCATGACAGACCACTCAGGAAATCACAGACAAGAACTCTCTATAGGTGTTATAATGTGATGGTTTAGAATTAGTCAGACTAGTATGAAAAGACTTGAATGGAAATTTGTTTTTACAGTATAGTGGCAAGTTTTTTTGAATAAGCAGTTAAATTTTGCCTGAAAGTAGATACATTATTAAGATTTTTAATTTGTTCTGGCAATAAGATTAGCCATTTCTAGGCTTTAAATATATTCCAGTTGAACAGTCCCATTTTCAGACACGCCTATAAATATATATCCTGAAGAACTGGGGGAAACCCCTAGATTCATACATATGAATATAGCACATGTCCTTGTGTATTTGTTTATGTTGTATTACATGCTCTGGAATGAGATAAGAAACCAGGCAGCAAAACAGCAAAATCATGACATGGCATCTTTTGGTACAATAAATTGTATTTGGCATGAAAGAAACCAATTCTAATTACATCATGCTGTCACTGTTTGCAAGATCCCAGAGGAAGCCTTGCATGTGCCAAGCTACAGGGTCTTCCAGTAAATAGCACAGAAGTGGATGTACCCACAGGCCCCACAGGACAGCGGTTGGATTACAAGCTCTCGTGGTGAGAAGCAGAAGTACCAACTGGGCGCTAGCTGCCCTGAAGAGGCACACTTGGAGCACTACAAAGGATCTCAGGATTAGCAGCTTGATTGCACTGCAACAAGACCTATATGAATTTCAGTCTGCAAAGCAGTGCACTGGCTTAGGTGGTTTTGGCAGATATCATCCTGACACCTGCCGTTTAAACTCTCACAAGACTTCCTTTTCTGAATAAAAACTTACATGCTAATCAACATGACTGAACCAACTCTATTTAGTCATCCACTAATGATGACTTTCTTAGCCTGTCATAAAGATCAACAATATATTAATTATTTCCAGCAATCAACGGGATTGAGTGACAAATTCTGATTGGCTTTATTTTCTACATTGAGCAAAAGAAGACCCCAAGTAGGGAGCTTGCCTCGTCTTTGAATAACAGTGATGAAACACATACTAGTGAGATGGTCCAGTAATAAGACCATCAAAGTGTTCCTGAAAAGCCAGGGGAAGAGGTGGTGTGTGTGTGGCTCAACCGTCCCACCATTCTTTACTAGACAACAGCAGATGAAAGTCTAAGATTTACAAACTTCTCATCTACCTTCTCATCTACTGAAGTGTCTGACTTTGGTAGATGGGATAAAGAAGGAATTAAGGCAAGAAAGAGATTTTTTTTTTTTTTTCCCCCAACAGACAAGGAAATACAGGATTTTGGAGCTATCCATGTAAAAAATGAAACTAATAAAAACACATGGAAAAGAGAGGTGTTGGCTTGTGGTGATGGGGATCTTTCTTCCCAGAGTGGTAGCTAAAATCTCAGTATGTTTCAGTATCATGATCAAATGAAGTCTGTAGGACTGATAACAGGCTATATACATAACATTTGAGAAAGTGAATGCAAGATGTTCTTCAGGCTATCATAAATGCACATTCTGACTTAATAAACCAAACTTCTCATAAATCCATGCAGAGTCATTAAAAACAACAGATAAAACTTAATCTCCCTGAAGATGGCTTTAGTGCTGAAATGTGGTAGTTTTTCCTTTCAGCAGTGCAGGTTCTGAGCTTTGCAACCAGTTATATTTAAAAGTGCAAATACGGACTTAGAAGTTTATTTTCACAATAAGTAGGAGTTAAAATAACTTTGCCTGTACAACATTGTAATCAACATTAGTCACACTTTGACAGAAAAAAAGAAAAGTAAAAAAGCCTTTTCAGGTTGCAAAAATAACTTTGGAAGGTGGGGAATGAACCCTTCAGCACTTAAAATGCACTTTGGACTCACTTTGGGGTAGAAAAAATCAAAAGTTTTTCTTTTTAACTTAGCACTTTGTTTTCTCTCCCATTCAACTACTTAAAAAGAATCACACAAATTTGCAAGTAGGGCTTTTGTAGCACTCTGAAAATTCACTTGTAAACTAAGTGTTCATGTCAACTGACAATCTCAGCTAGGTTTATTTTACATTTGCCTGGATTCCAGTATATTTTATTGCTATTTATGTGGTGAGCTTTCCAGAAACTTAACACAACTGAGCCCTTTAAAACGTGTCCTGATATGCCAAGAAAAATACTACTTTATACAAAGAAAAAACCTGTAGGAGTTATGAGTAATACACATTTTCAACATTTTTACATATAAATTCTTCTCTTCCTTCATTTTTGGGATGTTGACTTTTTATTAACATCGCTGTTTAGCTTTCATTGCTATGGAGAAATACTCATTGATGTGAAATCGTCCTCCTGGGGGAGTCTTTATAACCCTTGGAGATTAGGCAGTATAAGCGTAATGAAAGCAAATCTTGTATGTTTGTGCTATATGGAGTTTAAATAAGTGGAAATTGAAATTGAATCTCTACACTCGTACTCCTTAATGGCTAAGAAACATTGCCTTGTCATTATTAGAAATCTATCATTTGTTAGTGAGCTCTGCAAGAGAACATACATTCAGATTTACAGCAACACTTTTTAGGCTCATCAGAGGAGCGTCGTAAAAGACAGTTGACTTAAAAAGTCAGGGGGTCTTTACCTTGTGGCAAAAGGAAGAGGTAGTACACTGAGCTCCAGCCCTCGGTTACAGTTCTTTTATAGTTTAAGTAAGTCTTTACCTTCTGTGCTTCAAGTCCTGTCAAAGAAAGCTAAAACATCTTGCTCCTGCAGCTTCTTGTATGTCTTGATTATTTTATTCTTATAATCTTGATGTAGGCACTGCTCTCTGTGACCCTGCTTGTATGGTGGCTCGCACTTTCAGGCTCTGCATTCATGTCACTGAAGTGCAAATAATGAATGACAGCATGCAAAGATGACTGGAGATGCTCTGAATCTGTGGCAGATTCATAATTTTAACTGGAAAACATGAAAATATTAACCACACGATTTTTTACCATTGGTGGTTTGCCCTTGTGATAACTGCTGACAGGTCCTAGCTATCAGTGCTTTATTGACATGCCTGCGAAGGATCATCTCTGTTCGTGCCAAGGGTACTGTGGTCTAGGGGTAGTCCACAGCCGTGGCACTCAGCTGGCTGCATCAGGAGACCGCTTGCAGGACCTCCTGCCATCTGTTTGCACCGTCACTGAGCCCTGACTCCTTCCGAACTAAATGTATGGATCAGCAGTCATTTGTATACTTTAAATGTCATAATACACTAACATTTTAGGCTGGTAATAAGGCAATAGGGTTTATTAGTCTCCTTCACTTCATTATGAATTCTGAACCAAATTAAGTGTTACTGTGTAAATAACCATCTTGTGCTATCGCACGTAGTCTAGAGCATGCACCATTTATTTCTATGGTGTACTGCCAACAATTTGTAAACAGACTAGGAGTCATTTAAAGCAATTGTGCAGTTGCTATTATGAAAAAGAATATCTGTCAAGATTTTTCATAGAAGATTACCAGGTACATTTCAGTACATTTTCTTCAGAAACCCTTATTTAAGTAAACAAAAATGTGCTACTTTTAATGTGTCACAAAAATTGTATGAAACATGATGCAGTGAAAGAAGTCTTTTACAGAGACTAGCACAATGAAAAAATAATAACAAATATCAATTACATGGTTGCATTCTAGTGTGTATTTGACGCTTCTTGAGTAATTTCTCTTCCTTTTTTTTTTCCTAACCAAGCTCAACAAAATAGTAGCAAAGTTATTATTCTTTCATTATTACTCTCACAAAGACACTAGTAATGTACCCAAACCAGGATACAAAAGCCCTAGAGTTCATTGGTAGTACAGGGACTGATTTCCAGCTGGTCAGAGCTGAGGATGGATTTGGCAGAAACATTATGATCTTCATTGTCTTCAACCGCATATGAGTTATTGAAATATATATACAGAGTGTATGTATGTATATGATATATATGATAATATATACACAGATATTTTGGGTTTTTTAATATATATATATATACACACACACACACAGTGTATATAATTATATACGGATATATATGTTTAGACATACAAACATATTTTTAGTACCCAGGACATTGAACAAAAATAAAATAATGTGCCTCTAGGGTTTTATGCAGTTGCTCTTAGTAAATAAACATTTAATTGATAACTATCCATGTTTAAGGTATACAATTTGGTTTGAAAAATCCTACTCAGGTTAAAATGAAGTATTTAGCTATTTGCACTGCAAGTCCATTTTCCTCTTCTGATTACGTTAATGTATTTCCCTCTGAGTAAAAACAGTCTTCCCGAAATGAAATTGTGTATTCTTTTTCTGCATATTGTCACCTAGAGACTTTGAGATTGTTTATTTAGGCTGGACACATCTGTTATGAAAATCCCACTATTCTGCCTGTGTAGTTTTATTAGATTTTCCTATACAGTGTATCTGTATTGCAATCACCATCTATGCTACTGATTGTACAAAACATGAAACTACAAAAGATAGATAGGGATATGAGTAAAAATCCAGAAAGGAAATTAACCTTACCCCAGAGCTACAATTAAAGAATATCAAATCCCTGATCTGCATGCATAAACTGAAGAAATCCCAACTTAATTCTGACTTCCAGTTTGTTGAAATCAAAACACAGTAGAGTGAATTAAAGTCTATCTTTCAAATATTAAACCAAATGTACCCATTTAATTTTAGTCAAGATTTTAATACTTTTCAATGATGTTCTTAGTGAGAGTAATTTTTTTCCACAGGTTCCTCCAGTGAAAAACAAGGATATGGTCCTCACTGATGCAAATTTTATATATTTTTTAATGCTAAAGAATATTCTTCATAAGTGGAACTTCTAAAATAATGTTTGTATTCTAGGATTACTGCAGAAAAAATCTAACATGATAGCCATTTTCTAATGCAAAGGAATTATACATATGGTTGCTTTTGTTTCTTCTTTTTTGTAACCATGGATTCTACATGATGAAAAGTGTCAAAACTTCACTCTCAGGTGCAATGTCAAGCAAGCTGGATCATTTCTTACAGGCTGAACCAAGTAAAACAAGCCCTCTACAACTCCTCTTGGTATAATTCCACCTATACCTTGATAATCCCTATTAATATTAAGGAAGATTATTTTATATTTCCTAGTGCTGATATTTTGTAATCAAGATCCCAAAGAAGTATGAGTATCTAATTTTGCACCATCAAACCCAAAATATTTTTTTACATTTTTGGATCCCAAGTAGAATTATTTCTATATTTATTTCTATCACAGACATATGATGGAAACTTGCAAAAGTTCCCGTTAAAAAAAGTTCCCATAAACCCCCCTGATTTTAAAAATCTCCTGGTATGACTACTTAGGTAAGCATTTACCAAAATACATCTATCATTTGTAAATCCCAGCACAGTCTCTGCTCCTATTTTTCTCCAAAATATTTTATCACTAAGCTGTTTTATCAGCATTAGCAAAGCAGTGGTAAAATGGCAATAATTTTCTTTGTAGTGTATCAGTAACAAATGTGGAATCGATTTGTCATGCTTGTGGACCTTGCTCTGCCTCTTGAAAATGGAAGGCCAATACAGGCCTTTGAGTGGCAAATTACTCTTGATTCACGTTACTGCTGACACTGCTCACAGATATTAGTTTTTATTGTCTTGCTAGTTAATTACATTATGAATTTGAAGAATACTCTTAGAGCTGCACATGCACTATTGGGTTGAGGTGATCTAATATGAAAATAAAAATGACAATTTTTTTGGTTCATATGTTAATTGGAATATTGGTTAATACATATGAACCTATTGAAGCTTTAAGTTGATTTTATTTATTGGCTCATGTCATTAATTTAAATCTTGTACTCAAATGCAGCATGCAAGACCTATTCATACATTTAAAAAATCTATTATGGAGCATAATAAGCATAAAACATATAGTGTGATCTTGTTATACTATTTAAATTCTGGTTTGAGAGTTAGCGGATGTAGATGTTCCTAACGAATCGTATAATATTTAACAAATATACACAAAATTGCATATTCATTCCAAAGAAGCACATTAAACAAATGATAAAACAATATATTGTTCTAGCAGATTAAAAACAAAGGATAATGGGTATGTGTTTTGCATTTTCATCAAGATGGATGCACAAGAAGATTGTTAACAGTGAAGAATCAACAAGACTGATTCTTGCAGTGAAATTATCTCGATCCACATGAAAACTCATTTTTGACAAATGTCAAATGACCCTGAAGGTGATACAGACAGAAAGATAATCAACTACATTCTTAAATGTGAATTTATACCTCCAACACAGGATAAAATGACATGCATTTCAAAGTTTATGAATCCCAAAATAACAGATCAAAGAGAAGTGATGTATTCTTTCTAATGTCTCATGAAAGGCACTATGTGCATTCTGTGAGCAAATAAAATATTAGGTATTAAAATTTCCACTGATATCCTTTGTACAAGTAATAGTGAACCCTACAATGCAAATCAGCTAAGCATGACTTTAAATATATGCTATGTTTTTTACTTTAGCAAGTTGGTGTGTTTAAAGAGAGGCATTTGCTAACATAACCTTATGAAACCAGGGCTGGTGAGAGTTGTATTCCATTGATTCGTAAGGTCCCTAAACAGGCTGCCGAATATATGACAGTAAACCCAATACGAAATTATCCCAGTGTCTAATCTCCTGCTGACTGTGAACAATCCCTAAGGTAACCATATACAAATAACCTTCCAGTTTCATTAATCTCCTAGCGTTTTCAGGTGTGTAGGCAAACTATTGTGAAATATGCTGAGCCACACATCTGGCTCCTCCCATCCCTGTGTTCTCCTCTCAGCTTGTATTTCTTTGGCTGTCATCCCATCTCTGCCTTCTCCTTTTTTTTCTGCTTTGGGTGAGGAATATGTGGTAAATAAGAAATCCACAAAACCTGTGCTAGAAACTTAGAGCTTTGTTTCTGTAACACTATGGAATAAAGCTAAGAAGATATCAGAAGAGCCATTTATCACTTTCTGAGACATGTTCTTCAGCTTCACAGCTCTGTGTCATGTATTGATATATTTGTTTGTTGCTGTGCAGAAATGTCAGGCATGCTCCATGATCACTATTTTCTGATGAATATAAAATGTTGTACAGACCCTGAAATAACTCCAGTAACTCAACCTCACGAGATCCAGAAAACAGAAACTTTCTATGTGCACTGATTAATTGCAGACTAGCTGTGTTATGCAGTGAGCCCTAAATACTATGTCCTACAGTTCTTTAGACTCCAGACTTCATGAAGGATGCATGCCTGCAGCCCCAGCCTCTCTTCCATTAAAAAAGCCAGGCGTGGAGCTGGGGCGAGGGCATGTACTCAGTATTTAACTCCCCAGCATGGAGTTATGATGAGATGAGCGCTCTAGGACTCATGCAGCATACCAGGATTTATGCGGTGTACAACGACAACAATTGTGTGGCAGACTGTGCACCTGAGTAGATGCCATTACAGCCATCAGCTGTCAAAAATCAAGTTATGCAATTCAGACACATTCATCTATCAATACTCACAAAGTCAATCATCACACCCATGAATTCTATCAGATTGCATCCTACTTTTTCTGCTGTAGGAACAGGAAACCGGTCACCCCAGTTAAAATAACGTTGATGTTTTTTAGGAGCAAGAATATTCAAAGAGGACCAGATTAGCCTGAGTCTTGCAAGTAATATTTGCAGAGCCTCTATGATACTAAAAACAGTAGGTGATGTCTGCCATATGTATTGCACAGGTCACTGTGCTACCTTGGTTTTACAGTAATGCTCTCTGTTGCACAGATGTATGAGCAATAGACACAACAAGGCAAATTTATGCTATGAATGCTCTGGAGCGGGAGCCAGACTTTAGTATTTCTTTTTCACAACAAAATGGAGTCCTGGTCCTTTACTGGAGCCCGTTGGGTGTGTAGTAATGCAATAATAATCATAGTAAAAATGTGCAATAAAAGCACTCCAATATAAATGTCATGATGGAATATATTACTACTAAATATACCAATAAATATTTATATTTCTGCAGCACTCTAAATTGTAAATAAGATTAGGCCACATTTTTCATGTAAATAGAAATACGCATTCACCCCAAAGGCAAAAGTCTGAAAACTTAGGTCACAGGTATTATAAAAATGAGAATATAACATTTAAACAAAAGAACAGAATGATTATTTGTCACAGATTTCCTAGTTACTTTTCTTTAATTAATTGGACCAAAGAGTTGGAAAAAGGAAAAGATGTGGAAGACTAAAAATTTGTCACCACTTGCTTAACAATAATGAGTAATGAAGGTGATAGGAATGGTGTTTAAGGAGTGATATAAAGCAGTGCTATTCAAAAGTTTTCTAATGTGAAGCAACAGGTAAGAAAACACTGCAAGGCCTAGAGGGGAAACGCTCTGGAGTGCAGGAGAATTCACATGGAATTGGACAGCATTATGGAATGCTTTTAGGTCAGTGTGAGATTGTAAAAGCAAAGCTAATCTTCTCTCTGCTTTCAGAAAAAGTGAATAAGGAGAAACTAGGCAGATCCAGCAGAGAAGAGGTAGTCAGAGCAACAAGGAAGGAAGAGAATCTCCACAAATTATTGCATGAAATGTTCACATTAAATTGTTAAACAGGAATGAATTAGTATCTGCCTATGTTTCCCAGAAAGTGCATACTGTCGAGACTACAGAACAAAAAGGAAGATTACATTTTTATGGTAGAGTAGCGGTACCAAAGTTATTTTCAGAATAAGCATCCCAGAAATGTTTTTTAAAACACACACAAAAAGAAAAAAGAATATACTGGATTAGGTTTATGTTTATTTTGATGAACATGCTAATTTTATGGAGAGTTTGTGCTGCAAGTTTGAGGAGACTGGGAGCTTTCAATTTTCAGTCATCATTTATTCTGAAATAAATCCAAAGCATTAAACCACCCATGTTTCTAATCATGGGGGACCAAGGTTTCATTAAGTTTCTCTCAGACAATAAAATGAAGTAAATTGGAAAAGATTTGCAGAATATATTTCAAACACCTAGCAGCCTGCTCTTTTAATGTATATTTAAACAACTGCTCCATAGCTGCACAGCGGGTTTGGAGGAACAGTAAAGAAAGAGCAATTAGCAAATCACAGTTTTAAATAGCTTTTTTACCTTTTACCATGTTCCTTTAAGCATTGTCTTAAAACTCCTAGATTTTTCTTTTTAGAAAGGGCAATTAACAGTTTACAGCAGTTTAAGAGTAATGTTTGTATGCTCATTGATACATAGAGATGTGTCATAGCAGAAAATTGGGAAGTGCAGTAAATCTCAGGTTGTTTTGTAAATAATCAGAGTAAAACTAAACTCTGCTCTTCAATGATAAATTTGTGCCGCTGGGATTCACTCTAGTCACAAATCGTTGTATAACAAATCCCATTAAATTTTTCGCAAGTAAGTAAAACGAAGGAGAGGTATTAACCACAATGCAATGTCCTAAGAAAAACATCAAAATTGCAACAGAGGTGTTTAGTAGCCTGAATCTATCATTTCAGTGAACGACTCTGACTCCTTCCTTAACAGCAGTAACATCCTGAAGCACCCTAATCCATCCATATTTGGAATTTTAGAATATCTATAAAATAAAAATAGAATGTGACAATTGTCTTTGTGACATGATATTGAAAACAGAGTAATATATACAAGTTACCAAGCACTCGTTATCAAAGATTTAATTAGAAGAACTATTAAACATACTGGATAAGTGAAGGAATAAAACACCTCTCCCTTCAGCTACA
>VZTL01087882.1:0-12059 GCA_013400535.1 Scopus umbretta
GATACAGCAGGATTTGGCTTCGTGTTCCCAGTTGTCTTTGTTGTAGTTAAACCATGTCACGTCAGTGCTTCTAGAAGAGAGTAACAGCAGCACCTCTATATTCTATATGTCCTAATCTGTATTGCATATCCAGTTATCTTGCCAGATACGCTGCTGTGGAACCATCTCGGGTGAGGAACCAAATTAGATCCTTGAAGGAAAACCCTAAACAAGCAACCTAGTCTCCAAGAAACCCCCACTTTTTTCCCTGTAGTAGGAATTAAAAGACAGACCTTCTCACTCTGAGCAATGTTGCCCTTCTCATGCAAGTCAGGAGGCCTCCTACAGTGATGTCCAACTGCCTCAACCTCCTTTGCTCTTGCCAGCCTTCTCCTTGTGTCTTTCTAAAGGGCATGGGGGAGAGACACTTCACCCAGGACTTTTCTTGGTTGTTCCCACCCTTAATCTCCTCTCACGCTCCACGTGGGTCTCACCCGTGTCCACATGATGGGAAAGAGCTGGAGGGCAATACAGACCAGGCTGGATGTGAAATTTGTGGTGTAGGCTATGGTAGATCTCCACCTGAAGGTCTTCCCTGATAGGAAAGTGATTTGTCTGTAGTTTAGTGCAATTTGGTGAAGGGTTTTTATAACAGTATGGACGTGCTCTGAAATAATGGGTTTCATTTGAACAAGATTTAACATAAATTTTTAATCTTTGGTTATGCATTAAAAAAGAAAAAAAAAGAGGGACAAACCAGTCATTTCTGTGTATAGTTTATATCCCTTGCTGTTTTCAGAGATGTTATTTTGTGTTGGATATAACCAGCTTACAGGAGTCAAAGAAGAGTCCTTGTGCCATCTATCTCAAGCCCAGTAGAAATTATCCTGAACATCTATCTGTCCTCATTTGCAGTCAAAACCATCTGTAATGCAGGGGATGTTTTATAAGAACCAACTACCTGGGCTGTGTCTATGAAGGACGAGTTGGGCCACTGGAAAAGGAGCTATTGATTTAAGCAGTTTGAAAGTGCTTAGCAGACACAGTCAGGCTGCAGAATATGGGAAATAAGATGGGGGGGGGGGGTTGCCTGCAAAGAGGTGTAAGGCTTTAAAGAGATTAAGTTTAGATGATTGAGCTTTTTTTTAAATTAAAAATATCTGTTTCTTTTTTTTCAAGGGTGAAGCAACTCATCTGCCCTAGCTTGTCAGAGGATGCGTAACTGACAGCCCGATTAGACTGCAACATGGAGAAGACAGATGGTATGGGGGCTACGGGATGTTTGTTTGCTCATTTATTTCTTGGAAAAAAACCACAACCAAGCCCTGAAATACTACCAGAAATACTGTAAATAACCTGTTTTCTATAGATAATGCACTAGGGCCAGGAGGTGAAGAATACATCATTCATGTATTATGCAGACTTCCTAAACCACAGCAAAAACATGGTCACAGCTCTCAATTCAGCATGTATTTGTCCTCCTGTCCTTCGCAGGCAGGACAGATCTCCTCTGCTCCCACTGGCCGGGCTTTACTCTTGTGCTGTTTTACCCTGCATGACGTTTTCCCTCTATCATTCCTCTGACTTTCACGTGCTGCTTCCCGTCAGAAAGGTGGCTGTATCTTGGTGATGCTCTGTGATGAGCGGCACTGAAAGCTGTGCCAAATTCTGCTGGTCCCTGCACAGCTGCTGCACCAGGATGGAGACAGAGAGAGCAGCCACGAAACCTGGTTTCTTCTGGCTGAGCTGCTCCTCCTCATCCTCATAGAGCACTGCTCGTTTGCTCAGAGGTGCAAAGCAGCCCAAACCACGGTGATGTCAGGGACTTGCCGCATACAGAAAAATCCGCAATAATGCAGGGGTTTAACTATTTAGACCCTCAAGGCCGCAATTTGAGGGCTGTGAATTTTTGCAGGCTGGATCTGACTGTATTAAGTTGTATTAAACCAGGAGCCTTGCGCTGCGCTGCTGGCGCCGTGCCGTTTGCCTGTGATGGCTGGGTGGGCAACCACTGTCATGTATTTCGTGGCAATTTTCCTCAATTAAAAGCCGTACTCGGTGCTATGCAGCCGGTCACCTTGGGAGGCACGTGTTTTGCATGGATGCGGCTGTGTAAAGCAGCCCCGGCTGGCGCTGTCTGGGTCTGGCCTCTGCCTGGTGCTGTATTTATCATTTTCAAGGCATAATTTGTGACCTGGTGTTTGCTGATGAAACGATGCAATGATTTTCCTGCTTGGCGTGCACGGCAGTACTTACGCCACTGGGAAGTTAAAACCAAACCAAAAGCCTTGAAAAATGTAATTGTCGCAGATTGTTTCCACCTTTGTTTTTTGAGCTGCATTTATTATATGCCAGGCAGCTTTTCATACTTACACAGACACGTAGCTCTGCCTGCAAAACCTGCTGTTTGCTTAATTGCCAATTAGAACCACGATTTCAGCAAATTTTTGGCTTCCTCAGTGCAACAATTACCTGATTCACTTCTGGAAAACTGGATCGGACCTTTGCACGTGTTGCCGCATCTCTGTGCGGCTTCACCGTGAGCCTCCATGATGACGAACTGCAGCCCCCACCTGCCTGAAACTGAGATGAAAAAAGGCAGTAACATTTTCCCCTGCTCTAAACATATTTTTTGCTAGTTTTCTGTTGTCTTCAAAAATTAATCTTCTCTTTTTTGGGGGGGCTCTTTCAGCAAATGGCCAGCCACCTGAACCTGATGGGGAAAGGGAGCAGCCCCGCAGCCTCCCCTACTCTGTGGAGACGCCGTACGGCTTTCACTTGGACCTGGACTTCCTGAAGTATGTGGATGACATCGAGAAAGGGAACACCATCAGAAGGGTTCACATCCACCGGAAAACCAAGCAGCCGAAATTCAGTACCCTGCCCCGAAACTTCAGCCTGCCTGAGAATGGCTCCCGTGGATGCACATCTGCTCCCAGCAAGAGCTGGACGGCAACCTGCTCCTTCCCCCAGCGAAAGGCATCCCTGGGGGCCGAGGAGACCCCCCGTCCCCTCCTGCCCGATGAGCTGACCCTTCCCTTGGCTGATGAGCCGAGTTACCGGAGGAAAGCCCTTTTGGCGGAGACATGGCGGCAGGTGGAGTTGGGGCAGCAGGAAGACAAGCTCCGTGGGCGGCCGCAGCTACTGCGAGCTTCCAGCATGCCTGCCGCGCTGCCGCCCGGCCAGCCCCCGCCGGCGGATGGGAGGGTGCCCTCACCCCTCTGGCCATCTCCCCAGCCCTGTCAAGACCAGAGTGGCTCTGAAAGCACGTTTCGCCCCGTGCTGCGTTCGCCGGGTTCTGAGGGCCTCATGTTAAATCTCTCCCGGGAGATGAGCTTGGAGCAAGATGTCTCCTTGGAGCAGAAGGAGCATCCAGGTGGAGGCAGCCCGGGCCTGGTGCAGATGCAGCCCCCGCGGCAGAGCCAGCATCCCACGGCGCCCCAGCTGCAGGTGGTGATGGAAAGTGGAGGCGAGGAGGGTGATGCCGCTGATGCCAGCAGTCGCTCTGCCTTGGCTGGGGGTGAACCAGCCTCACCAGGTGTCCTCCAACTCGCAGAGGAGAACATGAACCCTGGGGAAAGGGAGTTAAGTGTAAGTGCAATTGCTCCAAACAAGCTGAAGCAAGCTGAGGAGGGGAGCGTCCAGGCTGGAGAGAACAAGGAGAGCTGTGGTCCTCAGCCTCATGATGCAGGAGAGCCCGGTGGGGTTGCTGCGCTGAAGCAGCAGATTGCTGCTCTGGAGGAGCAGCTGAACAAGAAGAAAGAAGAGCTCGAGCAGATCAGAGCAGTGCTAGAGCGGCAGGATCATGAGATCAAGGAGAAGGAGAAAAGCATTAAGTTACTGGCCAGCTCCAAAGCTCAGCTGGACGAGAAACTGTGCTGGGAAAACACCAAAGAGGCCAAGCAGCTCTCCAGGCAGAGCAGCGGGGCTTTGCAGTGCTACGATGCTGCGGTAAATACCGACCTCTCGCAAGCAACTGGTGCCAAGAAAGCCCATGATAAAGGCATCAACGTAAATATCCCAGTCTCCACCAAATCCATAGGATGCAGCATCCACAGAGCAGACAACATGAACACACAGGCAATGGAGCAGGGTGCTTGGAGAGATCTGGGACTGGCAGCTACTTGCACTGGTGTCAGTGGAGAGGCACCCAGACATTCTGGTGAAGCCAACATTGAGGCTGGCCTTCATGTACCGTGCTTCACCCAGCTGAAGATTGATGAGCACCTCAGTGATGACAATCAAAATCACAGGAATAACTACAATACCCAAAGTCTTGCTGCTCACACGGTGACTGCAGGAAGCTATCGAGGAGCAAGAATTGGCTCAAACACAGGAGAAACCAAGGCAGGCTTTGGTGAAGACAAACCTCAAGATGGGCTGGAAGAGGAAGGTCCCCGTGACCACGAGGATCTCCCTGCTGTTGACCCCATCGGCCAATACGTAAAAAAAATCCAGGAGCTTTTGCAGGAGCAATGGCTGTGTTTGGAGCATGGCTACCCCGAGTTAGCAAGCGCTATTAAACAGCCGGCCTCCAAGCTCAGCTCCATTCAGAACCAATTAGTTAATTCCTTAAACTCGTTGCTTTCCGCCTACTCTACGCAAGGGCCCGCAGATAAGAAGAATTCGAACACACACTATCAACAGTTGGGTAAATAATATTGGCATAGCTTTCAACATGTCCAGGCCAAATCTATTCCCATTTATTCAATTATTGAGCAGGGGTGATGCAGTGGAGCTCACTGATATAATTAGTGTCAGTCAGACCAGAAGCAGTCCCTCCTAAACATGTATGAGAAAGGCAAATCTCTTTACATCATAAGCTGTGTGATCTTAAATTAAAAAAAAGCAAAGAAAACCACGTAGGAGCTGATAAAGCCATGCCTCAGTTGTCTGCAAGAGCAGCTTCCAAAAGTGGCCATACTTGGGGCTATTCCATCAAATAACCATTTTTCTTAACTGGATTGGGCATCTCAGTTTGCAAGGATATGGGACTCATGCTCATCTGGGGTAAATCAGCATGAAGTTCACCAGAACCAGAACCAAGACCAATTCAAGCTAACTGATCAATTAGGCTGGGAAAAGACCTGTCCCCACTCACAGCTGTTCATCCAAAATAATTTTAGCTTATATGGAGATAAGAATCCAAAAGTGAAAGCTGCCTGTTCACTGTCAGGGTGGGGCTTGCAAATAGAGAAGTGACCTATTACTTATAAGCAATACATGTGAGACTATTCAAACTGTAATGGAAAGACTCATCCGTGTAGTATTACAGAAGATTTGTATAGGAGACTTCCAATACATTAGTATTGAAAAAGTAAAAAAGAAAACATTATTACAAAAGTAAAACCTACTTATATTCATAGGACACATATATATAATGCCCAGTCACTTCCTTTATATTCCCAGTCACTTGGAGATGTTTGAGACCTGTATTTTAAAGGTGGCAGGGCAGGTTCAGATTGCGGCCAGGTGCATCAGTAGTTTTGCAAGACATAAAAAGCATCTCCTAAGATGAACTAAGATGCTTACGGTTATGATTTGTATTTTGTTGCTAGAGGTTGGGAATAATCCTTGATAATTATGACACATCTGCTTAATTAATCTATTATTTTGTATTTTGCTAGAAATCTCTCCAACCACAAGTCTTAAATCTATCATGAAAAAGAAAGGTTATGGTTTCCATGCAGGAGGCAATGGGACCAAAAAGAATCTTCAGTTTGTTGGGGTAAATGGTGGGTAAGCATCCGTTCAGAAGATAAAACTGCCTTTTAACATGTAATGACCTCTGTATCGCTGAAGAAGTCATTCTTTTTTTTCCCTCTTTTCCCCTCCAAACCTCTTGATTAAAAGGCCATTTGAAATGGAGCCTCTTTTCTCCCTTCTTTAATCCAGCACTGATAACCTGTAAGTAACCCTGTAGAAAAGATGGTGTTTTCAGTGCAGCGAGGAACACCCTGGGGACTGACACTCTCTGCACACCTGTCTTTTGGGGCTTCATCCAAAACCCAGCTGGGTCCATGGGAAGATTCCCACTAACTTTGGTGGGTTTTGGAGAAGGTCAGCATTTCCTGGGTGGGCACGCTGCCACTAACCTGCCTCCACGCTCCAGCGACAGCCAACAAAAGTTGGTTCAGGGACCGAGAAAAGACTATTTCAGTAAAGGAGGAATTACCTCGGGGTGAAGGAGACCCGTATTTCAGGTTGTGCTCCAAGACACAGTTCCCTGTGTATCCAATATCTAACACTCTTTGGCCTTTGAGCTACCTAGATACAACCATGTATGCTGTAGATGCATCTCTAAGAACAGCACTGGCACATCTTCTACTGAGGAGTATGTGTGCTGGCATGAAGAGTGCGTGATGCATTGCACTGTCCCTTCGCTGTGCAAACAGCTATGTGTGCAAGTTGGGATGCTGTTTTCTGCTGACATATGCTTCTCTGACTTTCCAGCTCCATGGCTGCTGCTGTTGGGTTCATCAGGTGTTACTCTTGTTGTGTAGAGCTGCTTCTACCAACAATTGCTGAAAAGGGTACAGTTTGCAGCGAGCAGAGGAATCTTGACTAGTTTGAGGAAAGGTCTGGGATCCCTTAGAGTGAAATATTCTGTCTCATGGAAGCTGTTATTTTTATTAATACTTTTGGACAACAAGAAGAGAGGTCTCTCTAGCAGGGCTGCTCGAATGGTGGACTTGGGGCCATGCTGGAGCTGCAAACACAGTTTTTTTGTCTACCGGTCCTCAAGGTTGCCAACATGCCACCTGTCCCACCTTGCCAGAGGGTCTGTGTTTCTCACGGCTCCCCATCAGCGTGCCAGCAGCTCCCAGCAGGGAGACGGCACACAGCCCTTGCCTGGCCATGCTGGGGCTTGTGCCATGGCCATCCCTCCAAACCAACTGAGTAGTCCCTGAAGTAACCTTGCCTGCTGCTAATTAACTGCTTTTATCATGCTCCTGCTGGCTTAAGAGGCCAAAAAAAAAAAGACTAACCCCAAATTTGGCTGTGGCTTTAAACTTTTAACTTGCATATCACTCCGGGCTTCATCCAAGGCCCATTGGAGTCAGTGTGTGTCTTCAATGAGTCTTGGTCAGGCCCTGTGGTTGCGGATGGGGAAGGAGTGAATAACATGTGGTGTCCTCAAATAGCTACGAAACAACTTCAAGCGAAGACACAAGTGGCGAAGACAGCCCATCGGACGGAGATGCGGAGAGCGAGACAGGGGGAAGAGCTGATGATTTGGAGCCCATGCAGGCGAAAACTAGAGGTGAAAGCAAGGGGGCTTCATTGGGGACCTTCTTGCAGGAGAGACATGAGGATGATGATCTGCAGGAGCCATTGGCAGAAGCAGCGCCTTGCACTCAGCACAAGGCTGACAGGTAACCAGAAAACCAGACGGTGATCATGCTTTCTATCACATTTCTGCAGCCACAGGACGCATGGTGCTGCATTCAGTCGCTCCTACTGGGCTGGGGTTGGTGCTTCATCTGCTTGGTGGAAACACAGCCGCTGACCTCTGTAGCCATGGGAAAGGCTTTAAAGGGCTAAATATTTTTTTGAGTTATTACAGAATCTAATGGGGATTGATTCACGCCCTACACTTGACTGAGGAAAAGGCGGAACGAGTCATATTTGGTTAGAATTGTCTCATTTCTCCCTTCTCAAGTAACGTTCCCAAGTAAAGTTCTCTGCAGATTCAGGAGTAAGATTTTTTTTTTCTGCTCACTTTAAGGCTTCTTGTAACAGATGAAGTTGACCATACAGATCTGGGACTCTGGACTTAAGCACCTATTTAAGTGCTTAACTTTGTACCTAAAATCTGTGTCAAGTCAATGGGACAACTTGTGTCCATACAGTTAAATACTTGGATAAGTGTTGAACATATTCTGACCTGAACTGCATGATTCAATACCTCCTGCAAGTTCTATCTTCTAATGGATTTACAAAAGTATTTTCCCTTTAGATGCAAACCGTCTGAAGATTTCCTTGCCAACTGCCAGCTACTCAGCAAGCACCTCTCAGAAATCAGGACCACAAACGACAAGCATCTGGTACAGATAATTTTCAATCCCATTTCAGACAGGGTTCCTGCCCTCTGTTACATTTAATGGATAAGGTTATCCTGGCAGTGTGTTGCAGGCTGTGCCCTATCATGTCACAGACAGCTTTGTGAGGAGAGGGGGACGAGATGACCTCTGAGTCAGTTTTAGAATAGCCAAAAAGAAAGGAAAAGGGGGAAAAAAAAAAAAAAAAGATGATGAAGGTTTCTGCTGCTTACTCATTCAAGTTACCACAGGAAATTCCTTTCCCCCTTAAGTTATAGCAGTAATCCCAAAACCACAAGCTAAATACTGGCTGGGTGATGGCAGAGCACAGGACAAAGCAGTGTGGGGCAGCAACTGGTTTGCAGGATGACTACCCCGGGAGTAACGATGAGACCTTGGTGTTTTCAGCGGCACGTCATGAGCACCGTCTGCCAGGAGTGGTTCTGGGTGTCGAGCCGCAAGTCTTCCAGCCCGGAGGCAGTCGCAGCACATCTCAAGGCACTAGGGGCCATCCAGCCCCAGCTCCTGGCAATGGTGGTCAACCTGGCTGACAGGAACGGCAACACGGCTCTTCACTACAGCATTTCCCACTCCAACTTCCCGATTGCAAAGCTCCTGCTAGACACAGGTAGCAACAGCCGCTCTGCTCCGTCACGGCTTTTGTTGGGTATGGCTGTGGAAGTTACTTTATATTGATCTTGCCAATGGGGCATGGTCCCATAGGGGATAACCATGGCTGTCAGAGCCAGGTAATGGGGATCCATCAACAGTCCCAGACATGGCAAACAGTGAATGAGGTCCAGGGTCCTCCCAGGGAGTTCAGTCAAGAGCAAAAGGAGATGGGACAAAGGCGGGGCTGGGGATCAACTACATCCTACATGCAAGGGAGCCATCCAGTAGATAAGCATGGGGCCAAGGTCCATCCAGGAGACAAATGTGGGGCCAAGGTCCACCCAAGGGACAAGTGTAGGGCCAAGGTCCACCCAACGGACAAGTGTAGGGCCGAGGTCCATCCAAGATACAAGCATGGGGCCAAGGTCCATCCAGGAGACAAATGTGGGGCCAAGGTCCACCCAAGGGACAAGTCTAGGGTCAAGGTCCATCCAAGAGACAAGCATTGGGCCAACGTCCATCCAAGGTACAAGCATTGGGCCAAAGTCCACCCAAGGGACAAGTGTAGGGCCAAGGTCCACCCAACGGACAAGTGTAGGGCCGAGGTCCATCCAAGATACAAGCATGGGGCCAAGGTCCATCCAGAAGACAAATGTGGGGTCAAGGTCCATCCATGACAAAGAATGGGGCCAAGGTCCACCCAGGAGACATGGTTGATCTGAAGACCAGCATTCTCCCCCGTAGCTTGGCCCTAGTCCCATTGGTGTGGGCAAGGGTCCCAGCTGAGGGTCTTCAGGGTCGTTAAGGCCCATTAGTGCCCTCAGGGTCCTGACACATCTTGAAGGCTTTGCAGTCTGACTTTGGAGAGGGCTTACGGTCCTGGTGGCCAAGGGGTTTTTCTCATGGCCCTGGTCCAAGTGGGATGGGGTGGTTCGCCCAGCTTCTTGTAGCAGCAAACGCCACATCACGGCTCAGAGGTGGAGGATCAGACCCCTGGGAGTGTAACAAGCCCAACAGTGCTGCAGAAAAAATCTCAATTTTAAACTATTGAACTTTCAGCTCATGTTGCAAAGAAAGAAAAAAAATCTCAGCTGAACTTGTACAGGGGAAAAATGCACACATGCTCAGCAAGAATAAAAGCACTTTGGCCTTTTCTCATGGGCCAGACAATCTGTTAAATGTTAGGGAAATGGCAGATTATCATACACATCTATAACCCAATTGTTGCTGCAGATGGGCAGGGAGCCACGGTGGTTTGTCCCCTCCTGTTGCTGAGTGCCCAAGGCGGCTGAGTCCCTGTGGCAAGGCTGGACCCGAGCCCCAGCCTGTCAGATATGGCTCATTCCTCATGGTGGAGTTGGAAATAGGCTGTGTGAGGTGAAAAGTGAGTGAAATGGGGCTAGGACAGATTTACACCGCTTATTGGGTGAAGGTTGTCTTTCTGCTGCTCCCTTGCTGCAGGAGTCAAAGCAACCAGGCCACAGCTCCGCAACTGGCATGTGCCTGAGGCATTAATTATCCCCCTCTTTTTTTTTTCTTTTTTTTTTTTTTTTGTAATGATCTTCAAAGTTGAGTTGACCTCAGCAATTGTTATTAACTGTAGTAACGCATAGCACCAAATATGCTTTAATGCTGTGCTCACAAGACTAGGTATATAACACAGATAAATCTCAATCCTGTATAATTATGGAAAATGCCATTTCTGGGAATATAAGATGCTGCATGTTTTATAATTCCCTCTTTACTTCCCGTTTGCTCATCTCTCTCCATCTGATTCATCGTGGGGCTGAATCCTTCCCCTGCATGGTGCATCGCCCGCCAGGTGTGTGTCGTCTGGACCTGCAGAATCGTGCTGGCTACACGGCAGTGATGCTCACCGCACTGGCGGCTGCTGAGACGGGCGAGGACATGGACGTGGTGATGAAGCTGCTGAAGGAGGGGGACGTCAACCTGCAAGCTGCCCAGGTGCGCCCCCGTAGTTCTGCTGTTTCTTTGAAAACCAAGCATGGCCCCGGGTGGGATCGTGCCACAGTTGTGGGCAGCCAGCCCATTTATTTGGCAAAGGCATCTGCAAAGTGACTCCTGCTGAGCTCGTAGCCTCCTATTTATGGCCATCACTATGCAATGCCAATTCAGCCTGTGGCATCATCATGTCCCCATAGAGGTCTCAGGTTGGGGGGCAGATATATATACACAATTTGAGTTCCTTACACTGCATGTGCAGTGCCAGGCTGAGACTCGGCGGTAGATGTTGGGTTGGAGTTGCTGTTCCCCAAAAGTTGCAAAAGCCACATGGCCACCCAACAGCTCCCTGTGAAGGGACGCAAGAGCTGGATAAAATGAAGAGGCAAAAGGAAGGCCAAAAATTTTGCAAAACAATTTTTCTGAGCTAAAAAATCAGACGTGATACCAGGGAGGAGCAGTGAGGGGTGGGTTCCAGGGTACAGGATCCCGAGGTTTGCTGGTGAGCAGTCATTTCATGAGAGCAGAGAGTCACACCTTTCAGTCTCAGAGGCAGCAGTGCCCTTCACCCAGCTCTTCTTCCAAACAGCTGTAAAAGTTAGTCTAGACCTAAATTAAACTGCCCAGGAGGGTTAGGAGGATAGCTGCTTTTGGGGGCAGCTGGGAGCTGGGTGGTTTGGCCATGCTGCTGCAAAGACCCTCCATGTGGCTGTGGTGCAAGTGAGCAGATATCTCTTGCAACACCTGCTGAAGAGCCCCAGTGTTATTTAATAACAATATGCAGTAATATGCAATAATATGCAAGAATATGAATTATTATGATGTATGTACTATGCAATATTAATATGCAATCTTATGATACATATGTTGTATTATTATTAATAATAATAATAATAATAATAACAGTCTGAATGAGCAGGACTATAGAAGGCCGGTGGGTAAGGGGTGTTCAGCCTTTCCCTGTGCGGTTGCAGGGAGGCCAGACCGCCCTGATGCTGGGGGTCAGCCACGAGCGGGACGACATGGTGCGAGCCCTCCTCTCCTGCCAGGCCGATGTCAATCTGCAGGACGAGGAAGGGACGACGGCCCTGATGGTGGCCTGCCGGCAGGGCAACGCCGACATCGTCAGGCTACTCTTGGCCCAGCCTGGCTGCCAGGTCACGCTGACGGACAAGGTGAGGCTCTGGCGCCACACTCGATCCTGTACACAACCTCACACCCACCAGGCAGGGAAAGCTCACACGGGATCATGTTTTACAGGCGGCAATCCCCGAGTCATGTTTTTTAAGTGAAGAAGTACAATTTTGGTCCAGTTTCTAATCAGGGGACCACTTTTAGGAGTGTACCCCTGGTTTTGATGTTGTGCAGTGGATGGGGTGGCTGTGGCAGCATCCTGAATCCCAGCTGTAGCCCAGGCAGGAGCACTGGGGGGAAGAACCCAACCCGGTGTAAACCTAAAAAAAA
>VZTL01087885.1:0-20610 GCA_013400535.1 Scopus umbretta
TATCCGGAGATATTCAAAACCTGTCTGAACGTGATCCTGTGCAACCTGCTCTAGGTGAACCTGCTTTAGCAGGGGGGTTGGACGAGATGATCTGCAGAGGTCCCTTCCAACCCCTGTGATTCTGTAGCAGTTACATTAGACAGAATACCACCCACAAATTCCCTGTATTGAGGGTGCTTAGAAGTGTGTGTAGGGGGCATAATATTCCAGGTCCAGAACTGTGCAAAATCAAAGTCCTGAAGCACCTAAATATTCTTTCGAAAGTTACATTCTTTTCTATTGTCATCTCACCTTCTAAGCAATTTCATCCAGCATCAGCTGCAGCTGTGACTTAAAACTTGAAAGAGCGCCCATGTCTTTTCATATTCCACACCTACTATGTACAGCAGAAACTCCACTTAATGTCATTAAACTCTGTAAAATTCTTACCTAGTTGAACAATTAATTTAATTAGACTGAAAGTTAATACAAATACTCTTTACTGGGAAATAAGCTGTCCTGAGTTATTTGGTGGTTCCTGATTCCATAATTCCCATCACACACCAATTTTTCCTCATCAAGATCTTTTCCAACATAATTGGAGGGTGAAGAAATATGTGAAAATTATATTAATTGAAAGGCATTTTCAAAGGCAGTTTGTGCTAATGAATCCAACAAGAAAAACTACAGCCAGCTATAAAAGTAAAATAGCATGACACTTAACCCTTTGCTAAAGATGGTAATTAGCAGGAAGGTTAGGCTTAGTATTAATGAGGTAGCATTTTTATTTCATTGAGATTAAGTTTAACAAGGCAAGTGGTCTAGGCTAGGGAGGAATAGTTGCTAAGGACCATTCAGGGCAACACAAAGAGGCAGATGCAAAATACACCACTCAGGAAATATTAATGAAAACAGTATTACCTATGGAAACCTATGTCATGGGGATACCTCTGGGGGTTTTAAAGGCATATGAATGACTAAGGATGCCAAATCCTTGAGCTTGTTAGTTGAAGTCATTTGGGCACTCTTAAAATTCCCAGCCTACAATCTATTCTCTGCTAGGAATACATAAATGTGCAAAATGGAGGTAAATTATGGGGAGCCCTTCCCTTCTCCCAGGGCAACCAGCAGACCAAAACTTTGACACAGCACTCAAGCAACTCAAATTGCACAGTGCAGTATGATGGACGACATCACAGACTACTGCCTTTGGCCTCACGATCACTGTTCAGCATCTTCATCCAGGCAATGATTTTATATTCATGAGAATACTACTTTCTAAACTATCTGCACAACATCTTGACTCTTCAACAAACTCAAAAAGTCCTTTGGAGAGAAGGGAAATATTATTAAAGCCAACCCTACAGATCATCTACTCCTCTTATATTACTGTCACTTACTTCACCAACTAGGTGGGAATGGATTTGAATTTTCTTTGCTGAGAAGGAGGTTACATACACATTGCTCACCACCTCTGCAAAAGCTACTGTGTGGCTTTAGCTGGCTTTGAGTATTAATTTTCACACCCTGTACCACACTCACAGTCCCTATTCTCATTGCATCATGAAGTGTTGAGCCTGACTTTTCCTACTAAGCATATTTGTGGCTGGGTGATAGTATAGGGCAATGGAAAACACAGGGTTCATTTTTCACTCCTCCTCGTCTATAAAAACTTCTCTATTCTTGCATATGGGCTAATACCCATATGCACATGGGCACATGCGTCCAGCATGAGGCTCTCCACAAGTATGCAAGTGCATACCAGTGAAAGCAGTGTTTAAAGCAAGTATGTTTTTTGGGCAGGGATTCTTCTTGCCACACCTTGTCCATCACGTCAGTATTCAGGGGAGCTTTGCATTCTCTTTGCTTGTTCTCCTTGTTCTCTACACCTTGAAGCATACACCAGGCACTCATCCTCACAGACACTGTCCTTGACATCCACTTTAGAATTAATGGGGCTATTAATAGGGAAAATGAAGAAGATGCAGTTTGATTAGACATAGCAACCATAGGTTGTGGGGTACCAGGTGGCATTTGGCCAAGTGATTATTTGTCTGTGTCTGTTTTAGTACCTTGATTCTCTTCAGTTAGCACTGTACCTTGGCAGTTGTTCAGTAATTCTGAGTCATTTTCAAATACCAAATACTATTAAGAAGTATCAAGTATGATATCAAATATAGCCTTCTACTCTCCAAATCCCATCGAGACTGAGATAAAACTTGCCATCATAAATCTTGAGAAGACTTGAATATCTGTAATCTTCAGGAAGCAGAAATTAGTTCCTAAAGCTCTCAGATCAACCCTTTTCATTGGCCCAGTAACAACAGATATTTCTCCAACATTTTCAGGTGGTTACTATACTCCAGAAGGCCTTGTGAGCAACAATTTTGAATAAAGAATAATGTCACATGTATGGGCCTGCCACAAGTACTGCCAGATACTTCTCACAATCAGGTCTCTGAAAATCCTCCCCATTTTTTCAATACAGAAAATTGTACATGTCATTACATAAAGTGATTACTGAAATCTATAAAGCCTGAGAAATTGGTTATCTCCAGCAGTTAACAGACAAGACTCTATTAATGCACGTTAATGTGGTAATAAACCATTTGTTAACAGCAGTAATTGACCAATTGTGAGAAAATACGCTTTATTTAATGAATAATGTCAGGAAGATGGAGTGCCCAGAAACCTGCTGGCATTGCTTTCATATTTTTGCTGTCTGTGGTAGTGGATATGGGTAAGTTGTTGCTTCCAATGGCAAATTGCTGTCAGAGCCCATTACCCCGTGCAACAACAGAGCTGGACTTTGTGTTAAGCTAAATAAAGACAGGAGCTTAAAGTAAACACAGACGTTCTCTCTAGAACAACCTGTTGCTCCCCATGGGTTAAAACTTCATATGTGATCTCCTCTGCCCATGAGATTCATTAGTTTAATAAAAGAGGTAGCTTTTCCAAGCAGACCAGCAATTCCTACGTATTAAGCAAGACTAGCAACAAGGCCTTTGGGGCTCTTTCATTGAGCCTCTGAAAAGGCTAAAACATAATATGGAGTCCCAAATTGTAAGGGGAGGGGGGAAGAGAAAGTATTTATGTTAAAAATTCCCCAATCATTCTAATATCCTCAAAGGATAAAATTTCCTGCCCAGCTTGCCACCAAAAGCTAACAAAATGGGCTTCAAAAGAATTTCATTATTTTTATCCTTCCTCCCCTTCCCACATTTTTCTTGCACTCCTATTTGCAATTGAATGCAACAGATTAAATAGCATTCAGACTTTCTTTTGTTGCTTTCTTATCACTTTTCTGTACTCCTTTTTGACAGTACAGCTTTTTGGAGGTTGAAGTCTTGAAATGCCACTGAGAAAGAAAAAAAGAATAAACAAAAAGGAAACCATTCAGTTGTTTGCTTCCACTAGCAAAAAGTAGGAAAACGGGACAATAGGGAGGAAGATAAAAGAATTGTATGTCACTAATTCAACATTTCTAGTTTTAAAAATAAACGGAAGGCATGGATGGGAGAAGGAAGATAAACATTTGAGGAAAGTTTTGCAAATATACTTTAAAGACTTATGTCAAATTTTGCTATTACAAAGACAGTAGTGGCTCTGGACCCAGTAAAAACAAGGTAGGGCTCTGAAAAGGTGTAACAAGGTAGCACTCTTACAGTAGCAAATCTAGGTAAGGACTCTCAACTTGCAAGTTTTACAATATTTACATAAGAATAAATTCATCCTTTGAGATATTCCCAACAAGACAAGATTGTTGTAAATCCTATTGTTACAGCAGGAATTAATTTCTCTATGGCACAGAATGCCATATTTTTACTGAAATTTGATTATAAAAATAAATTTGAGCTCTCATTTACTTTCTTGGTTGCAATCATTCTGGAAACATAATTAATTCATCTTTCACAGACATTCATTGGATTCCAGGAAAGAACACAGGATTTCTTTTACAGTATGCTTATCAATAAATGTGTAATGGTATATAATGGAAATATGGCTCTGAATTGAGACTGTTGAATTCAAGTAAAAAACCCACTCAACATAACTGCACCCTAAAAATAAACAAACCAAAGTTTCCCAGTTTAATTCTGAAAAGTACTAGTTTTAAACAAATTAATTTTGGAGACATGGCTAATAAATCTTAATATTTCCCAAGGAATAATGAATGGCTTATAATATAATTTTTATTAAGCTCTTACCAAGTCCTATGCTAATTAAATCCAGGCATCAATAGCAATTCCTCCAAAGTATGATCTAAAAACGTAAATAATGTATTAAAATATATAAATACCATTTTGTTACACTGAAACAAGACGAGCCAAGAGCACAGAGAGAGAACTAATGAATTGAGAACTAGAGGGAAATTCTGTATGCCTGTCTCTCCCATGTAGACTGGTTCAATATTTTATAATGCCTGCTGAGTTTTGCATGTATTTCACATCATCAATTCTCCTCTATGAGTAAGTGTTAAGGGTGGGCAGCTGAGGTGCCTTCTGTGAGCAAAGGGGTTGTGAAGAAACCTTTCCCCTGGGGCTGAGATGAAATAAAAGATAAGGAGGGATGAGAAAGGATCACCAGACAAAAGAGCTGCCCCCAAGGGTTTACAGGAACAGACTTTCATAGGATAGAGAACCTAGTGCCACATGCTCCTCTCCCTGTGCCCAGACAGACCTTGTTCCAGCTGTGCTAGGAGTCAGTGGCAAAACTCCAACTGACTGCAATGGGAAAGCAGCAGACTCAGCGAGAGCAGAATTTTAGGTGTGTGCATGTCAGGTTTTAGGTATGTGCTTGGGAAAGTTTAATAGATGGATCACATCATAAACAAACATGGAGGGAAAGACTTTTGAAACTTCCTCTCCTTTCCTTGCAATATATTAATATGTCTTGTTGTCTCTATTAGAATAATCTCTAGGCATCTCAGTCAAGCTGGAGGTCCACTATCTTATGTATTCATATGGTAAGAGAGAATCCTGAATATCCTGGTTTCAGCTGGGATAGAGTTATTTTTTTTCCTAGTAGCTGGCATAATGCTCTGTTTTGGATTTAGGATGAGAACAATGCTGATAACACACTGATGGTTTAGTTGTTGCTCAGTAGTGCTTACACTAGTCAAGGACTTTTCAGCTTCCCATGCTCTGCCAGGTGCACAAGAAGCTGGGAGGGGGCACAGGCAGGACAGCTGACTCAAACTGGCCACAGGGCTATTCCATACCTTATGGCATCACTCTCAGTATAGAAACTGGGGCGGGGGGGCAGTTGGCCGGGGGGCAATGATTGCTGCTCGGGGACTGGCTGGACATCACTCGGCAGGTGGTGAGTGGTTGGATCACTTCTTTTTCCTGGGTTTTGTTTCTCTTTTTATTGTTTTCTTTTTCACTACAAATTGTATTGTTGTTGTTGTTGTTGTTATTATATTTCAATTATTAAACTGTTCTTATCTCAACCCACAAGTTTTCTTACTTTTGCCCTTCCAATTCTCTCCCCCATCCCACTGATGCAGGGGAGGGTGAGTAAGCTGCTGAGTGGTGCTTAGTTGCCAACTGGGGTTAAACCACGAAACTGGAAGGTCTTACAATTTAAAAATACAAGGTAGGAAAAAAACAAGGAAAAACTGTTTAGCGTTATATTTTGGAGCTCGGTTAATGCCAGAAGATTCCCAGCAGCACCACTGGTATTTGCTTGTCCACCTCCTAGCCGACAAATTAGCCATGCTAATTTTACAAATGGAAAGTGAAGGACAAAAAGGCTGAAGAAAACATCCAAGCTCACATGAGAAGTTGCAGAGGTAGCAATAAATAAATCCCTCTGTAATAAGACCAGTTCTTTAGGCATTTCAGAAATACCTCTCTCTTAGGAACAGTTGAGCTTCCACATTTATTAAGGTGCGCCAGTGAGACCAAAATCCTGAATCTGAATATCTGATCAGGTATACTATGATTAGGCATCCTAATGAGAGATGATGCTGTACATTCAAGTACCAGGAGATGCTAAAACATGCTGCCCTGAAATAAGGCAACAAACACAACAAGACAACAAACAAAAAAAACCCCCACACAAATCCAAAATGTTGCTGTTTTCTTTTTCTTTGTAGCAGAAGAACATTGAAAAGTCTGTGTGTGACCTGACAGCCATAGAAAAGTTTTCCATTCATTTTTGTAACTAAAACCAGACTGTGTAGCCAGCCATCCAAGCTCTTCTGAACAGGGATGGCATACAGTCTTCTTAATGCATTGCTTTGTAGTCATTGCTAACCTCCTCCCAGACACAAATAATCCACGCTGAAGAACCATTTCTTATCTGAACCACATCTAATCAATAACAAAACTAGTTTCAGTCCTCCCTCAGATCACTCTGACACCTGTGTCTGCCCCTGTTCTCCTTACAAGAGTTGGGGCTCACAGAGCTTAACTTGGGGAAAAGACAAAAAAACCAGGAATTATTAGAGAGGAGGAGAAAATTAGAAAAGAAACTGGGCTTCACTTCAGATTTATGCTACTATATGTCCTTCAGGCTGATTTCCCATGATAACTCAATGTAGCAACAACATAGAGGCCAGAGACATCACCAACATTGCTAAGGACCAGCCCTATTTCAGAATGTGGAAAGCAACATCCTTCGGCAAGACCCAATGAAGTACAGCACAGAGGACTGGCCAAGATAATAGATTTTATTTGCATGTCTGGAAGTGCCTCCAAATAACTAATCACATAAAAGCAATGCTATTTCTTAATATTCCACTGAAACAGTTTTTAAGAGACACAAATAAGGCCAAGACTTCTGGCCAGCATCTACCTACAGGCTGTAGCAACTCATTATTCTCTGTGATCTGGACATCAAAGCTGAGAACAATGACAGGGACACCCCAAGCCTTGTTTCTGTTCTCTGAAACAGCAGGATGCATTGTCTCTGCTCCATGTCTGCAGCTAGCTAGTTTCAAAAGGAGAGTCAGAAGATGATCCTGAAGATGGAACAAGCTAGTCCTGCACTATCTCATTACTAATTCTATCTGTCTCATGTATTTTGGTCATTTAACACCAGTCATGATTTTGGCTTTAAGTTCTTCTCATGTTGTTACTCATCTTAAAAATTCTGATGCTGCTCAGCTCTCTTCTAATCAGTCAGTGGAAGTGCAGAGGCTTCTTTACATATTATGGAACAGGTCACAATGGAAAAGCATAAATTCCAAGGAAATAATGCAATAACACGCTCAGAATAGGTGCAGAGCTTCAGCAGAAAACATTGCCTCGCACACATGCTACAAGCTGATGATTTTATACTCTTGCAAAGATCCTGTGGTCTTCATGATTATACATCACCACCTCTTGGAGAGGCAAAATGCTGGTGGTCACCCGATTTGCTGTCTCCTGTCCTTGCAAAAGGCAGCTCCTCTGCAGTCCTCCGAGTGCCACACTAGGCAGACACTGGGAACCTGATGGAAGCCAGCATCCTCACACAGAGCAAGGTACTACTGACACAGACATCTCACTTACATGAGAGACAGGAGCTTCCAGTTCCCAGTGACCACCAGAACTGCAATCCCTCCTCCTAACCCTGGAACAGGTTTCCAGGATCACAGTATCTGCTGTACGTCCAGTCTGTAAAAGGCACAGGATCCCACAGAGTTTGTAGGAATATTCTTCTCTGACTACCAGCCGTCCTTGGTACACAAAAAAGCCAAAAATAACAGTGACAGGGCATGAACACATAAAAATGAAAGCTAACTGCAACAAAGGAAAGAGGAGAGTCTCTGCTCACTGTTCAACCTGTCACTGCTCTGTGCATACATAGAAAATACAAATTCTCAGATTAACAAATCTATTTAATGTTAGAGTAGAAGTGGTGTACCCTTCTTCAGAAATATCTGGTGGGTTTAGTCTGCTTTTTACCTTTTAGCTATATATATTCTTGGCTTAGTATTTTTAAAACAGCTTCCAAGAGCTTCAGCAATCTTCTGCATCTGAATTGTATTCTGCTTTGTTCTGAATGCCAGTGCCTTTCTAGGCATTAATCAATCCTGCCTGTTTATTCTATGCACATGTTTGTTCATTCAGTTGGCTTGGTATGTAATGAGGTTGTTGGCAGTTGGGGCTTTTTTTATTTGGCACCATTAGGTTTTATGATTTCTACAAGTTCCACATAGCAAAACAATCACCCTGATATTAAAATGCACAGAACAATAGCCACCAATTAATACTGGCTCCAGAAGTGACCATGCAGACACCATGAAATAAGTCTAATGAAGTGAACGTACTCTTCCGCTGCTGACCTTTCTATCCCATTTTGTCTTCTAAAAGAAGAAAAATGTTTCTGGCCCTTTCCAATGCCCCATCCTCTGGTAAAGCACAGAGTGAATACACACATGCACCGCATTCACACACACTCACAAGCTCACTGAAAAACAGTCAACTTAAAAAAACCCCCACCTTTGTGTCCAAACACCAGGTACTCCCTCAAGAAATAAGAATCAACCCAAGATGACAGTAAAAGAAAGAGGCAGTTTTTAGAGCAACAACCGTTCACAAAAGGCAGCCTGTGACACAGCTTTCCAGTATGCACACTTTTGCAGGCACATAAGACACCTCCTTCAGCAGTTGCAGGGTAAGGATCCAAAGTTAGAGCCACCCCAAATGTGCTAGTTCATGGGGCTCTGTAGGCACTTACACTTACTTTACTCCTGGCATGTTCCTTCACACCCTGGATGATGCATCTGGAATAAACCTGTATATGGAATTATGCTGTGGTGGGGAAGACAAAGCACTACGTAGCAGAAGAGAGTGCTCTTTCCTCAGGGATGCCAAAGAGAGAGTATTCACCCATAGCTGCTGGTAAGCAGCATCACAGTTCTCTTCCTTCACTGTGACCACAGATGCCAGATGTATCTGCACAGCACAGCACAGAACCAGTCATCTCTTATACAATGTCGAAGACAAAGAAGAAGAGAGGCCATGTGCAGCAAATATTTGAGATACAGATGCAACAGCCAGGAACATGCAGAGTGAACGAAAGGTAAAGCTCATGCTGAGTGTATGAGACTGGCTAAGCTAGACATAAGAAGCATGGAAAAAGGCTAGCTGAAAGGTAATCTAAACCCTAAAGACACAGGAAGGGTGTAAGGAGCGTGTTGCAGACAACTCATCCCAAGAACTTTGTCATGGGAGCAAAAAGACCTCATTAAAAACATTTTAAAATATTTTAAAGGGTATTTGGGAAGAAATTTGAACTTTTTTAATAGTTCTTGTAAAAAAATCAAGTGGTCAGCCTTCTTTTAAATTATGAGGAAGGAACTGTGACCATGGGTGGTATTGTTCATATTTTTCTGACACTGCAGAACACTCAGGTATGTGGAACACATTAGGGTTACAGCTTTTGGTCCCCTCTTGGGTGTACAGTTTACGTAGACTGCTGTGAAGCATGTGGGCTTGAGGCAGGGTTGCTCCATAGACCTTTCTAGACTAAATGTCTCTTACAGAGTTGTGTAGGTCCGGATTCATCAACCCTGGTGATACATTCCTATTCTATGTACCTCTTTCCTAGTACAGGATTTATGAAGAACAAACTGAACATTTACCATGATTGCATAGAGGATAAATTTGAAAAAGGTAGAACAAGATTTGTCATCTCTGGCCATCAGATTAAACATGCTTGTGCTAATTTACCTATATATCAACAGCATAACTTTTTTTGTATTTCCAATTGTTCTGAGTTTGATAATCAAGGTCAGGATTAATACAAAGCAGGAATGTAATATAAATCCTGAGGTTTCTTTGTGTAGATTTCTGGGTGTTTTTCTAATGTTGGAATGCTCTATTTATCATACTCCAGTATCTCATAAATAATTACATACACTGCACTGTAAACCCTAAAGGGAAATTCAGCTATTATAAAGAAACTACAAAAACCCCTCCTGTTCAGAAAACCAACCCATCCATGTATACTTCTTTCCTCATAAAAATCTCCCAGACGCTTTCTAATTTGTTTTAATTACAAATTTCTATTCAGGGAACAAATGATTTGTACATTACGCAATATAAATAAAAATAGCCACACACAGAAATCTCTAGAAATCTCTAGACTGACTGAGCTTTTCAAATGTTTGCCTGCAGGCTGAAAAATATTTCTTACAAAAGCAATTAAAAGCAATGCCACAAATAGCCATTTGAGTCCAGTCACCTATACCCTAAGCATTTTTTGCCTGGACAGTTGTGCTTAGAATAAATGTTCTTGTGTATTCCCTCAGTTTTGTGCTCTCACTCCTGCAATATTTAACTCTCAATACTCTTAACGTGTTCTGCTCTTCCAAAAAATGATGCATTTCTATGGAGGGCCTACCTGCTAGATTATATTAATTGGTTCTCTTCAGTGATTCTTAATGTCATCGTCCTTTGAGACGACTCTTAGAAAATCACCCAAGTCCAAACTCCCTGAAAGGTGCTTCTATTAAATTACAACAGCAGAACACAGATAGAAACAAATTCCAGGTCTCCACTCAGGCAAGCACTAGGGCTGCCCTGACCCACACCGCTCCACCGCTCTGCTCTGACCCTGCCTGCGCAGGATACAGCCATACAACAGGGGGCCCCATGCCAAACTCAGCAGCTTGTTGGGTTTTTTCTGCTATTTTCTATTAAAAAAATTCAAGTTCCAAACAGACAGACTTCTTTCAAATATAATACAGTAATGTAAACAAATATAATCTTAAGAAGCTGTCCCATTAACATCTCCATCCCATGCCATCTAGCATGCTCTTCACTATTTCCCTGCTATTCAACAGCACAAGTTCTGCTAATGAGCTACAGTTAACCTTCATGTACTGCTTTTATCAGCCAAGCTCATACCATTATGTCAGGCTGCTAAACATTGTTAGACCAATTTTGTAGCTGGAGAAACTGAAGCACTGAAAAGCAATGCAACCCATCACAACACAGGACCCTGCTGGAAAGACTGGAATCTTCCTTCGTTTTTTTGCTATATGTAACACAGGAGAAGAAAACTACTGCCAGTAGAAGAACAGGAAGAATTTAATCTCAGTTCAGCCATGTCTCAAGAACACTGGAAATGGGAGTTGTATATTAGGCAGAGCGCAAACCTGCATCTGACAAAACGAATTTCAGGTATCAGGCACTACAAATCAAAACGCTCCCATACATTCAATTCTTCTATTCAAACTAATTGATTTACTGTTATAAAACTACATATAATTAATTCACCTTCTAGTTGTGCTGCCAACTCCAGAAGTTTTAAACCAGGATTCAGAACTGGAGGAAAACAAAGTTCTTTTTCAATCATATTTTTCTGCCTGTTGCGGATTTTGGATTCCTCCTACTCTCCACAATTCATGAGAGAGATTCACAGATTCAAAACTCAACTTTCTGTGCATGTACAAATGAAGGAAAAGACAGAACGTCCTGTGATCACCCACCTCACTGCATCCCGTTTCCACACAGGATAGATAGCAAAATTATTGAGCTCATTACCTCACTGTAAGATCACAGGAACCCTTTTCCTTTGAAAAACTATTTAGTAAGTACTCCTGCTCCTAAAGTTGCTCCTCTACACTCCTGATTACAAAATTTAACAACTACATGAGTAGTACAAAGCTAAAAATATTTTCCTCATTATGGGTTAAATATTCGTACTTCGTATGAATTTAGTATTTATTATTTCATTTATGTTCAACTGCTTTGTAATTTAGAAACTGAAGTCTGCCTTGTCAGGTAACACTGTATCTAGGGAACTTCCAGCAGAATTGACATCCAGGCTATGCACTAACAGTGACAAAAACCTGCCAGGTGTAATCACAACAGTGTCAGCTCTCCACAGGGGCAGAGGGATTGACCACATGTAATCTGGAGCTTTCTTCCAGCTCTGCTGTGCTATGATTTCTATGATTGACCCAAAATTTAATTTTACACCAGGCTGATGAAATGCAACCCTTATGCCTTTGTGTGGTGTGTAGTCAAGCAAATGCTATCTCCTCACATAAAACTTGCAGGTCTTAAGATGAAGCCTGTTGGCTTTGGTACTGGGTGTAGTGTAAATGTCAGACGAGGCATGAATAGCTGGATGGTCCCCTACACTTAGGGTAATATTAATTTATCCAGTCTTTATAGACTTTATGCCACAAACACCTATATCCAAGCTAATTGTTTCAGTGGAGATAACCTGCTCCTCAATTCACCCAATGTATTTTAGATGTGTTTTAACAATACTATTGCACTGAAAGCCTTTGGGGTTCTGATGCATAGAGCAGAGGGGAAAATAGAATTATATTGGGAGATCCACAAATGCATTGGATAAGGAGAGCTAGTGAACTCCTCCTTCATCGCATGGTATAGTCGCACCTGTCCAAACCTCTCACCCAGTCAACTCTGAGCCGTATATACCCCAGAGGGCTACAGCACATATTATCAGAGGGACTGTGGACAGCATTACAGTCCATAAAGAGGATAACTTAGTGCAGATTGCTATTTGTGACAGGCATCACTACCACCACCACCAAAATTTTCTCCCTAAGGGCAGAGGAAAGGCTGTGGTTTCAAAAGCAACAGAACAGGGCTGAAATCGCCAAGTCACACACTAGATTCTTCGTGGTAAGAGCAGATTTTTAGACATGACATGTGAGAGAGTCGTTTATGATCACTCATTAAAGAAAAAATGTAGCACCCCAGGAATACATGTGAATATATTCTCCAGCTCACCCACAGCCAACAGTTCCCATTCTGTTAAGGAATAAAGCCCTTCTAAGACTGTTAGTAAACAACTAACTTCTTTGATCCATTATTTTGATTCTGGAACAAAGTTTCTGAGCAGCATAACAAATTAGTTCACCCATATTAAAGCTTGTCAGACATACTGCTGTCTTGAATATTTTTCATCTCCCAGCTCTGTTTAAGATACCCAGTAAAATTTACATCTTTTCTGAGCAATCACATATGCACCCTTACCTTTCTGCACAGTCCAGAACAGATACTGAGAAAAACTACAAGTTCCAAGGAATTAATGCAATGAGCCCCACATTCTCCATTTCTTTTATTTTTAGATGTACCTGATTCCATTACATTTCCTTGAATTCAAGACAGTGTATTTTGTTTACTTTTAATCTTTATTTGAACTTAGTCCAAACCCCTTCTGTCTTCTCCAAAATGCTCCTGTATTAGTACATATGATACCTTCATCCATACACCAGAAACCAACAGGTAGCACACAAAATATTGAACCCATAATGCATGCAGCTCAGGAGTACTGACAGTAAGTACTGGCAGAGTCTGCAGGAGCCATGCGTGCCTGGATTCTACTGGCAATGATCAATGATTTCTAACAGCAGAAACCTTAGCATCGTAGCTCATTACTTTAATACTTTCCATGGAGTATTATATCCATTATAGATAAAGGATGACACCCTTTATTAACAGCCTCAAGACAAAAAGCCCTTAACTTCACATTACTCTGAACAGAGTTGTGTCCCATCACTAAACTTGAAAGCCACTTACAAAGCATTCACCATCTTGTGTTTTTGTTGTAGACACTTGCATTGAATTGGTCCTCACCTCTGCTTATGGCAAGGATGATGCATGAGACACTTTCACTGTTATAAACTGTCATGGCAAAAGAGGCATTAATTTACTGGGGGGATAAGGATGTTTTGCCTTCCTTCCCCCTTACTACCCATTCCTTTGTCCCATTCTTGCTCCTCAAGCAGACTTGGAAAATCTGTAAAGGCTTTAATTGAAGCTTTTGTGTATTGAATGAAAGATGTCCTTCTATCCCAAATAGAAAATTTGCAAGAAAAGGTATTAGTACTTCTTAAGAAAATGACAAATAAAACTTTTGGAGGGTTGTGCTTCTCTTAGACCAAGCTACATGCAAAACCAGATGATCAAACACAAACTGATGTTTCCTTGTGCCACTGGGTAGCTATCCCAATACTGGAGACAATTTGAGAAAAGGTATAAGAACCGAAAGAAAAATGAAAACAAAAACTGAACAAACTTGGACTTTAATACATTTTACTGCACTTGTTGGCAAGAAGAGAATTGGCAGATCAGCAGCATGAAGATGCCTTTTGCCCCCTACAGAACATTATGCTTTAAAATGAGTATGCACCACTTGTTTTGTATTCTAATCTTAGTTCTAACTGTATTTTCCGCCAACATCCTGAAGAGCTGACTCCTGTACCCTCTACTTGCACTGTGAAGCATTTTACTTTGTGATTACTTCCAATCAAAGTCAGAGAAATTATTTGCAATGTGATCACTAGCTTGATTATGGGTGACAAAACCCAGCCAGTATCTTGCCAAGATCATCAGGGGGAAAAAAAACTGATCTGAGCAAATCTGTCTTTTTTTCTTTTTCTTTTCTTTTTTTTTTTCTTTTTTTTTTTTAAACCTCTGAGAAGCACAGAAACAAAAAGGCATAAATACCCGTTCTCAGTGCAAGCTAACGGATCTAGATGGCAGATCTGTATCCTGACTGCAGCTCTCCTCAGGCACCTTTACTAATCTAAAGGATTCAAAGAGCATCTCTTCCCCTCTCCCACTCCATTACATGGCTATGGGATTGGTAAAGGGTTGAGGTCACCACTCTCACACACAGACACACACACACACACCCTTACTGGGACTGTCACAGTTGTGACTGTAACCTGTTAGATTCAATGCAATATAGTCACTCTTTTTCCTAACTTTGTGTCCCTTGTGTCAAATGCTCCTCTACTCTCATATTGCCATACACACTACTTTAACACCTGAGGCACCTTCTGCAGGCTACTTCCACATGCTCTTCAGTGTTTGCTCACATAGCGTAAAATGCTTCAGGAAAACAGAAAACTGAAATTTAAATTCCTAATAAAAGTTTATTTCATTATAAGTAGCAATAACTACTCTATTTTCAGCTGCTTAGTAAGTTATAGACTTCCTTACTCATTAACTCATAAAATAGAGCAACTCCTTTGAGTTCAGGCACAGTAAGCCATAAACTATAGAGCTTCTCATCACTGCCATGCTATGTAACTTGAATTCTGCTCTCTTCATTCAAAGCAACTGCCTCATTACCTGCTTCTGACATTTTTTCACCCCAGTTCTTCTCTGCTTTGTTCCTTTTCCATCAATTCCAGACAGTGTTCCTTTTTCTAAACTACCTCTTGCTTTTCTACATACAATATTAACTGTGCAGGTATGCTCTGATGACAGGGGCTGAAAACATGATGTGGATGGGTATCATCAAAAATACTTTGCATTTGTTGAAGCTTTCCCTTTCTAGCTAAGCATGACCTAAAATGGGAAATATGGGATGTTGATATTTTAGTCTTCCCTTCCAAGATAAAAAAGTCTTAAAGGACTGTAAAGAAGTGCAGAGAAGGATTAGGAAAAAGAGGAGCATTGGCTTGGGTTTGAGGGAAAAGCAATTCAAGTCTCTGTCAGATGGACTGTTCTTCCAGAAGTTGTGCATGCATGACTGGAAAATATCAAAAGGAGTGTAACACCACAGGTTACAAATAGCAAAGCTTGATTAGTTGAGAAAGGAAAATTTTCCTTATTATTGTATCTATTTAGATTCTTGTATAAACATTAGAGAAAAGGAAGGTAGTAAGCAGGCAGGGGGGAAATAACAGCTGGCTAACAAGCAGCAGGAGAGAGCTCTCAAGTGTACTATTCAGTTCCACTCACCAGCACATTGGAGCGATATGAAAGCCCACAATCTATTTTTCTCCATTGCTATCCATCCACTTTTATGACCCTGCCAAAGTCAAAGAATCACTCCAATTTTTTTTAAATTACAACTATTGATTTCTCTCTTTTTCCTGTCCTTGTAGGAGAAATATGACTTACAAAGGGTTTCTCTGCTTGGTTTGGGCTTTGTTATTTTTGAAAGAAGACTTCTCATTCTTCCCTCCCATTTATTCCTCTCTGTATTCCAGAGAGACCTGCACTGAAATCAGGAAAGAAGAGACACTGATAGCCCTGGTCTTTCTAAGGTCAACCACTGCAGTAAAGAACACCCTCTGTGGTTTCCTTACTCTACTGGAAAAAGGGCACTCACAAAGCTCGCATGCTCTTTGCAGAGACAGTGCACACAACTGAATTTCCACAGCCAAATCAGAAAAAAATTCATTTGGACAGCAGGAATCACATTGTCAGCCAAAGCAAACAGGGATCATTTGGGAATGAAATAAACCCAAACCTCTGTATTACAACAAAAAGTGAGATCACCCTGTGCTACCAACCTCACCACCAAATGACAGCTCTTATGTACTCGCTAATTATTGATGAGACTCCAGGTCCCATGGAAAAAGCTATTCGGCCTTCTCATGGCTCATCTCAGGAACACAGCATTTATAAATATTGATTCACCCTCCCTGCTTAGTGAAAGTGCCATTCATAGACTATAAACCCAAAGAAAGGCTTGTTGCTGTGAATTAATCAGAATTAATTTTTGGTAGGATTTCTCTTTTATACTTTCCCAGTTTAATTAATATATCCTGATTTCAAACTACTTTTAACAAGTCATTTTTCTTCAATCAGAGGGCAAATGCTTTTCCAAGAATGTCACTCATCTAAATTATCCTTCATTTTATAGTTTTCTGACAAGCCAGAGACATAGAATATACAGCTGAATTAGACTGTCTTCTAGGGGTCTGCTATAACAGCAGTGCACTGAATCTTGAAGACCACTGAAGGCTGTGGTCCTTAGCACTAGCTTTAGTTTTTGCAAGAATTATCCATAATACAGGGGAGACTGGGAACAGGACTTAACTTCTGTTGAATCTACATAAAGCTGGAAGGACTCTAATACCATCAGAGAAAATATTTTGCATTTACAATGGTACAATTGAAATAAAAACTTAGTGAAGCTAAGAAACGCCCCCCCCCTCTTTTTTTTTAATGGGATAAATGAAGGAATCTGAGAACACCTAGATGGCCAACCCAATGTTTCATGGTTTTACTGAATTGTTCTGAACATTAAATAGCAAGAATGTCTAATTTCTCAAACTCATGCTCTCCTGTCAGTGCAAAACCACCATCAGCAGCCCAGATACCTTTCTTGCTTGGCTGATGATTACTGATCTTGACACTTGCTGGTACTCTGTGTTGTGAATAATTCAGGGATGCCAAGTTGTTCAGTGACAAACTCTGAGGGTAAAATGAGATCTGACATTGCAGCCTACCTGTTTGTTCTTCAAAGCAGAATTAATAAGCAGGAGCTTTCTGTTAAGCCTCAGGATTACTGAGAAGAGGCCTGAATCAAAATGCCCTCACAAACACTCCAAAGTATTTACCCCACTCCAGCTGAAAGGAACATGGTAAAGAGCATCTTTGCTCAGCATTGTTCAGGAACTTGAAGTTATTACCTGATTGCTGTAAATTAAGCATTTGTTTGAAGTCTAGAACACTGTTGTTTGGTTCCAAACCACCCAGTTAGGAATAAAAAAAAATTCTTCTCTGGAAAAGAAGGAACTGAAGGTCACAACCGCTTTCTGCTAGATCCAGCCACTGTAGAAGGAAATGGTTACCATGTTATGCTCCACCCTTTGCTGGAGGCAAAAACATCTGCAGATCTGCTAGCTGAGCCCTTCAACACTTCCTAATTTATTCAGACAAAACCACTTATGTTATCCTGAGCCATGGTTTGAGTTGACCTGCATGATTTTACCTGAATTAGCAAACTAGAGAACACTTTCAGCACTTACTCCAGAGGCAGTTGATAGTGAGGTTAAGCTCCAAAATGGATCCTTAGGCTGACAGCATTTGGAGAGGAGGAATCTCAGGTTCCACCTGATGTGGCTGTGGGGAATCTGTTGTGTATACCAGTGCTGCATCCTCTCCCCATCTTACATTGGGCTCTTTTCCCACTAAGGTTAAGAAAGCCCTAGAGTGTGTTCTTTACAGTGTTACTTGACCTTAGAAATATCAGCAGAAAAACTAGGAGCAATGGAGCATAGCTGAGGTCAGTAATTTCTTCCACAGACATAGCTGGATCCAGAAAACGATGTCTATGAAGGGCTTGGAGCCAAAAGCCAGGAGCCTGTGGCCCAATCTGAGAGACTGCTGTCAGGCCAACAGGTAGAGTTTTTCTGGGGCTTTTCAGGACTTTTGTAACAAAAACGGCTTTTGCAAAGAAAAGATTGACATGAACTGAACCATAGTCAAAGAAAGTCTGTACAGCTACTGACTGATAACACTGATTATCAGTGCAGAGAGTCTGGCCTTCTGAGTCTCTAGCATTAAGGGGTTTTCCTTATCTCAGATATTTATTTAATATTTATGTTAACTTCACGTTTTTGAGGAGAGGGATTTGGGTACTTGAGTCATCAAAACACATGTGAATAAAGAAATGCAAATCCCTGTAGTACTTTGGGTTTTGGCAACACAAAACAGTTATTTCTCCCCATCATTTGCATAACAAAGACACCACGGCCATGGGGAAGGTTTCTAATGCACTGGAGGCACAGCAGATTCATCCAGCCAGACTGAGAGGCAGAGGGAAGGTGGCATTTATACTCCAAAGCTTTTCTAGCACAAGAGAGGGTAAACAGTGTAGTAGTAAGCGCTTAGTTTCTTTAAATCAAAAATTTTAAATAAAAGATAAAAAGGGATGCTAGTAAAAAGCATAAGCTTTACAAAATCAAAATGAGGTTCTGCAAGCCTTAAAGTGCACCTCTGATTAGCAAGCACTACTAATAGCTCACTGTTAAAGACCACTAAAACTTTCCCTGAAGGGCATCAATTTATCTGCATCAAAATATTTCTCTACAGCATTAGAAACCCAGTATCATGTATAAGACCAAGAAATCTTAAGCAAATCAGGTACCAGCTATTAAGGTGACAATTCTCTATTTTACGGCCTGAGAGGCAAATGGAGTCACACAAAAAAACCCAAAAACTAGGATTAATAATGAAAAATAATTGAGATGTATAACCTGCATCCAGTTTTACTGATCTACCCTTCCATGGCTGTAAAGTTGCAGCGTATCTGGGGACACCATGTGGTGCCTCCAAAAAATAGTAGACCTCATGAACTTAACAGCTACTGGACTAATTTTGTCACTTGAAAGGCATTTTGATTAGGCTAAATACACTTTTGGTAATAATAGTGGTTAAAAAAAATTTGGTTTTATATAGTCCTTGGAGTAATTTTCTTGGTTTTTTTCCCCTAACTTTTTATTCCTTCATTTGATGATTTTTATGATACCTGAAGTGGAGATGCTGTTATCCTTAGCCGCTTTAACGCTTGCACTGTTGGTAGGGACATCACTGACACCTGGCCTGAGAAGGCCGGCTTTGTACTGTGTGCTCCCATATACTGGATGCCACCTACTGCGTTGTCAACATCTAGTTACTCAGAAGTCCTCAGCTGCACAGAAAATAACCTGCTGCTGTAGAAGCACTTCTAAGTGCAGGATGGTGTGCTATTTTCTCATTTTATTTCTTTATGAACACTGGCTTGGACAAAGATGCTTTTTAGTGTTGCTGAAGAGTTTAGGGCAGGTTAAGCTGGCTTACCAAGTACATTAAACTTTAAGAGTTAGCTGATTTACTAGATAATTGTGGAGGGAGGGTAAAATTTTTTTTGGAAACTTTTGGCAAAAAGCAAGCACAACTGTATCCTAACTTTTTTCTCACACATACACACACGGTCCTCATTTATTTATTTATTGCCATCTCTCCCAAAGCTGCAACAACTCCAGGAAATGCCCTGTATTATCCTGCTGCTGCTAAGGCTGAAAGCTTGAAGCAAACCATTAAGCAGAGCAAATCACAAGGGAGCTCCAGCTATGGATCACCACTGCTGACCCGGGCAATAGGGCTGACACTCTGCAGGCCTGCTTGTGCCTATTGAGGGCTCGCATTCTTTCCTTTTCTAAAGTTTCCATGCAGATTTCAACTAGACAAGGGGAAAAAACCAGTAGTACCGGAGAGAGCTGAAAAATGACCTTGTCCAATCCCCCTTTTAACTCTTGAGGTGATACAGTGTTAATTTTCTATGCCCAGCAGGGAGCCAGCATGTCGCACAGGTAGAATCAGTTTGTTTGTTTCAGTTTGGAAAAATGAATTTGGGTCATTCTGAGTAGTAAATATTTCATGGCAGACAACACACGCAGAAAAGCTGGAAACCACAGACTCAGCCAAGTGGATTTTGAATTTTCCATGTTAAAACTGAAAACAATGTTTCCTGTTCTATTTTTGGTTCTGACATAGTAAAACTGGTGACCTGAAACTCAACTTGGTTGTTTTTTCCCCCGCTTCTCTTCTGACCTGTTCTGTGCTCCTGACATAGTCATAAATGGCACTGGGACCAAGGGCTCACAAGAAGTGAGGAGATCAAGGAGGAGGAATCAAGTATCATTCATGTAGCTGCAGCGGTACTGAGCTGACAAAAGTAATTTTCAAGAGCTTTCATGATCCAGATTCATCTGTCAGCTTCTGACAGCCTAGATTTGGGGGAAAGACTGTGAGCGTGATGGCAAAAAGACCCTCAGAGGCTTATTTTGGACAGTGGAACCCTCAAGCAGCCTTTACAACAGAGCAATGAAACATGAAATGTTTACCCTTTTAAAATAACTGACAATTTGCTGTTTCCTGCCACGAGTCAGATCTCACCTCAGAAACAAATCAACACTATGCAGAA
>VZTL01087943.1:0-13103 GCA_013400535.1 Scopus umbretta
CTCCTCATAAGGCTTGTTGTGCAATTAATTTGAAATTAATTTTAGGCACCTGCTTACCTGGACAAGAATCATCAAACCAGACATTTCTCTGTATTTTCCTGGAGGGCATAGTGTGGTAAAGTGTACTCAGCATATGAAGTAGGAAGCGTGAGATTGAACTCTATGCTAAATATAATCAATTATTCAGAAAAAGTTCAAAGTCTAGGTATTCTCCTTCCCCCCCAAAGGATCCTATCTACACAGACAGCATCCTCCACCCCTCTGTCTCCTCTGCAGCTTAGTAATTCTTGTATTTTGTTTTGCTTTAGCAAGGACACTGCCCTTGAACCTACGTCTTATGCATTAAGCCATATATGGTTCTAGATCCCCATCCCCCATTTTTGCAGAAATCATCACTGGGATTTCTTACCCTCTCCCAGTATATTAAAAGAATATATAAAAATATTTCACATAAGGAAATGAATCCCAGTAGTGGAAAAGCACCAAACTGCCTTGGATATATTAGATTGTGTACGCATACTTAAATGTTTGGGGTTTTTTTGGTTTGTGATTTTTTTGTTGTTGTTGTTGTGGTTTTTTTGTTGTTGTTTTTTTGGTTTTTTTTAACATATGATCAGACTACTGAAGGAAGATGTTGTGATTTGAATATACATCACCTGAGTGATATTTAAAAATTAGCTGAAAACCATTGCCAGTTTCTTGTATGCCATAAAATTATTCATCCTAGCCAAGTGACCAAGGGGAATTCTTTAAGCCTCCCCTTCATTATGTCAAAATAGAAGCAACATTCCCACCAAAGCAGAAGTGGCATACTTTGATATTCCTTTCTACTCTTTATCTTTCAGTCAGTAATTATCGAAACTACAGCTAAGACAATGTCTGTTTATTCTTTTATATAGGTAAAGGTTCTTATTTTGGAGGCTGACCGGCATATGGACCAGTGGGAACACACTTCCCTCACTCCAGCAGTGCTTTTGAGGTAGTAGTTGAAATTATTACAAGGCAGAGAATCGTTAGAGCCAAGCACAGAAACAATGTTCAGAACATAATACACAGAGCTACTGCAAATCACCTTTAATGTACACATACAAGAATTTGGCACAGTTCAAAACACCTGAGTAGAATTATAAGTCTGCATGTTGATACAGTAACATGGATAAGTTAATATCCCACATAAAAATTAGGGGAAGGCTACGGATGCTTTGTAAACAACTGTAGCAATGTACCAGGGCTGCAATGCTGAAAAGACTTGTTTCAGAACTTCTCATTTCAAAGCTGGATTAGAGTTGAAGTGGTAAAAATTACCCTGGCTTACTAGCAGCACTAGCATGATTTCTTGAGCTATTCACTGTGGACGTGATAATATTTTCAATCAGAGAGAAATCTAGAAGAGACTGTATGAAGATACCTTTTGGAAGAGCGATATGTTAGACTATACCATTACATGCTACATTTTCAGAACTAACAATAGATTTTTCTTAAATCACTAAAATTAACTATTTGTAGTGTGCACATAATTACTCATATATACTATGATTATTTATATATATATAGAAATTTACTTAAATTGACTATAGATTTTCAGAATTAATTATAGACTTTTCTTAAACCACTGAAAAACACAGCAGACTGAACAACAAAACTTCTCTGAAAAATATTTTCTCTTTGCTTCTTTTTGGGGGGACAAATGAAGAATAAAAAGCAAGCAGTAATTTTTTTTTTGTTACTGGATTAGCAATGTGCTGGTGCTTTTTTTGTTTTCCTTCTTTCCCATGAATACTCATAAAAACAATGCATTAAAAGACTATAATTCATCATCACACAAAATTTGGTGGTTTTAGAAGAAAAAATAATTAATTTATGACTACCAAAAGAGTTCAAGAGTTAAGACCGAGAATTTTCATTCCATAATTAAGGTTGTGTTTCACAGAGAGAGGATTACTTTTGTTTGGGGTTTTTTTTGTGTGTTTTTGTTTGTTTGTTTTTTTAAAAACACATAATAGCAATATTTCTAAGTTGACTACAAAATCAACTGTATTTATGAAAGGATTGCTGAACCTCACTTACTTGTTCTGCATTTTCTTTATTTGATTTATTTTCTTCATCCTCCTCTTCTTCAGGCTCTACAGGTGCAGGAGTCAGGGAAGCCACAAAATGCCATAAAATATCATGAAGAGAAGTTGTCTGAATGACATTACAGAGAAGCCAGTTGAAAGCCTAAACCAAAATACACACGAGGAGTTACCAATTGGTTAAGCACAGCTGGAGTAAAAACATTTCTTAAACCATTTATGTAGGGAGGTGCACTGATGCTTTTGGATGGACAAAAAACAATGCAGAGGTCTTCAAGTCAGATACATTGCTCTGTAGCTAAGACAGTTTATTCAAATGACAACTATATTACAGGGGACATAGCGAAGTAATTCATAAATACCATACACAAAAATAAGTTATCTGAAAAAAAACTTTAAGGATGAAAAAGAAAAGTTCTTATGTATTTTCAGAGATTATTACAGGAGGAGGTGGCAGCACTCCTTACTATTCAAACTGATGAACGAATTAAAGATCCTTTTTCATTTAGAACTCTGTAGGCTGAGATTTGGTTTCCTTTTTTGGTCTCTGCCAATGACTGAATTAATCAAAACAATTCAACCACTTCCAAGAAAATCAACTGTTGTGGTTTAACCCTGATCAGCAACTAAGCACCAAAAACAAGTGATGCACAATGCAATTTGCTCACCACCTGCTGACTGATGCCCAGTCCGGCCCCGAGCAGCGATCGCTGCCCCCTCAGCCAACTCCCCCAGTTTCTGTACTGAGCGTGACGCCATATGGTATGGAATAGCCCTGTGGCCAGGTTGGGTCAGCTGTCCTGCCTGTGCTCCCTCCCAGCTTCTTGTGCACCTGGCAGAGCATGGGAAGCTGAAAAGTCCTTGACCAGTGTAAACACTACTGAGCAACAACTAAAACATCAGCGTGTTATCAGCATTGTTCTCATCCTAAGTCCAAACCACAGCACTATGCCAGCTACCAGGAAGAAAATGAACTCTGAATTAAGCTGAAACCAGGACATCAACGTAGTGGGTATAAAAGGGTTTTACAAAACTGTAACATTCTTATATTCTTCTAAAAGCTGCAATACTTCTGCACATTGATGTCTGGAAATTTGATGGGTGGTGCTTAACAGTAGAGGTGTGCTTTTTACTTTATCTGAGAAAATCCATCTACATTTTCACATTATAAATACTTGAAAAATACCCATGCTGCATATAAGTTCAGAAGAAACTTTAACTAAAGCTTATCTGAAATAATAAAAAAAAAAATGGCCTGAGTGAGGATGCCTCTTGCAGCCTTTTATTGGAAGCAATTAATCTTTAATGATTCTTTTTCACTATCTACATAACAGGGGTAGTAGTCACCCCTCTTGGGAAGAAGTTGTGAAATATCTAGATATTACCAGCACCAAAACAATTCTAAACAAAGAATATTTTGAAATAATATTTGAAAAAGGAATGGCAAGTAAGACCAGGAAGATGCTGAGCAAATGAAGAGAAAACAATATTTGTAGAATTGATTTTTGCAGCCTTAATAATACTCTTTTATCGGAGACTTCCTACATAACAAACTACTGAAGAAGGTTTACAGGCAATGCTTTTGTATTCATAACTCTTAGAGTTAATAACACAAGCGAACTTTTAGAATAAGTTTACTGCACATCACGAAATAATTTCTTTTTTGTGTTTTAATCTATATAAAAATTATTTTAAAAAAATTCTGAGGCAGAATTTACAAATATCTTATTCAAATCACAGAAGGTCCATTAGTACATTAATACCTCCATGGCAAAGACTCTGCAAGCAGATTTCCGTAAGGCTTGTTTCATTGCTATTTCAAGTCCTTCCAGATCATGATGCTGGATTACAAATGCCAATACTGGCCACTGGAAATTTCTCTCTCCTTTGGAAAGAGAGCTGTGGGCGGAGATTAACCGAGAAAGTTCAGGAGATGGATGTCTCAGGAGAGAGGACCCCACTTCTATTCAAAAGCATAAAAATACGCATACATTAGATTCTTTGTGCATTTTAATTTTATAGCCACAGTAAAAATAAAAAGCAACAAAGCAATTTTAGAATTAATACTTTTCTTCATCTTTCTTATATGAGAAAAATGCATTAAAAAAAGCAATGTGGAAAAAAGATGCTTCAACTGAGAAAGAAAATACTACTCTAACTTTTAAATCAAGCACAAAAGATGCATCACAAATTTCAGAACCTCAGTAATTCCTGAGCTGTTCTTAAACTAATCCTGTGCAGATTAACAAACAGCTAATATTTACTAGTAAACAGAAATAAAAGCCATTACACGTAATTATAAAAATTATATGTGTCTGCAGTTTCCAAGAAGAACTGCAAATCCAATGCCATATCCTCGAATATTTTTTCACTGCTGCTGATGCCTGTGCTCCTACCTGCATCTCCACTGTTGACTCGTCTCCTAGGGATCGCCTTTACACGTGCTGGCAAAATTGAGTGCTGTTTGTCATATTCTGATGCAACAACTGAATATGATCTTTGAAAGACTGTGCGCTTCGCAAGATCTGTATCTGTTATTGGACTGGTTTCCAAACTACAAAGAAATCAGTGAAGTTATAGACCCATTAGCGAATATATAGAGTATACTTGAATTATACATAAATATTAAATAAAGACACATGCTTTTCATAATGACAATGCTACTACTGCATGGAAGTTTGTCTTATGTACCTAATAACTGTTTAAATGCTGGAAAAGAAGGAACACGTATTAGAATTACACATGGTGAAAAAGCATGCAAGAGCTTTATAAACAAATGTAATGATGTACATGGTAAGTTCCAAGAATTTAGGTATTTTTTGGAGAGAACACAAACATTCAGATCATGCCTGAATTGAAGTTTCAGACCAAATTTGCCCTGAGAATGCATGTGAAAACATCTATGGAGTGAGTTTTAATATGCAAGCCAACTGAAATTTAGAACTTTATGTGAAGTAAAAGTTTCTAACTTCATTAGCATTAAAGCCAATTTTCAATTGCTATGGCTACACCTCTGACATGTTTTACTCCTTACCTTCAGTGGACTTCTTACAGTCTGCAGAACTCCCAGCTTATGCTGTCCCTATAGGCCTCAGGAGACCATGGTGTCCACAGTTTTAATAATGGAATATACCAATACGATGCACTCTTAAGGAGTTTTGTTAGAAAAGTTCTACTGAAAAGACTACATTGTAGACTGTAGTGTTCCAATAAACTGTTTTTGCAGTCAGTATAAAATATAACAGATTGAAATAAAAGCAGATTAAAAAGCAGATTAAAGTTTTCTCTTTATTACATCCTCATTATAATATGAGGAATCACTGTTTGACATCTGAAAACACTGAGCACCTAAGTTGATTCTGGACTATTATTAAGTAACAGTAAGAGCCTTTTTTTTCCCCAGCAAAACAAAAAATTCTGTAATTGCTGGAATTAGATTATAGTAAATTTAGTGAGATAAGAAACTGGCTTAACCTGACAGAAACCATCTAGCACTTTTTGTTCTAGATAGCATTAAGTTGTCACTTCTTCAGTGACATTTTAAATTTCCACAGAAATAAGCAGCAACATTTACTTTGAAAAATGTAAGGTAATGAAATTCCCTCCTGTTCAAACTTCCCTTCAGAATGAAATCCTGAAAGGAGGATAACAGCTACTTCCTTTCAAAAAGACTGTTAATCTGCACTACAATCAGCTGTGTTAAAGAATAAAAACACAGGTGAAAAAAATTGCTACATTGTCAAGGAGTTTGCAACAGCTATGGTCCTCCAACCATTGCTTTTTTGATCACTTCTGCAGTTCTGGAGGTTCTGGAAAAATAGTATTTGTCTCTACAGGGAAATAAGCAGGCCTGTAGTAAGAACTATGGCTACATTTCCCTGAGGTATGGTAAGAGTCCTTACCAATTTCTGAACAAACTTTTTTCATATTTAGGCTGTAAAAAAACAAGACCTTTCTAGAGAGAAGCAGTTGGTTTGCATTACAGATAAAAGTTTCAAATCTGATTTGCAAACTTGCATTGCTAGTGGTTGAAAATATACCTGATATGCTATGATTCACTGAATATATTTTTCAGACTATAGCTTCATATATTTTTGGCTTTTTTGCTGCCATTTCAGAGTTTGATCTGGGCTGATCTGATACTTTAGCTACTTAACTACAGCAATGTGTTGTGGGGTTTGTTTGTTTGTTTGTTTTTAAATTGGTGTTATGCTAATGCTTTAGCTTTTGTATGTAGTACCTAGAATTACAAGGAAGTACCTTGGAGGCATAGATTTCATGTTACTCTCTGGCTCTTCAAAGACATTAGGGCTTGCATCAGGAGTAACTGAGATGTACGGTGCAGGTACTGAAGTTGAGCGCAGGTACCTCATCTCATCCTGGAAGAGGTTGTCATCCTGGTACCCGACAAAGTTTTCATGATGATGCCTACATCAAATTAGATTTTTAAATTAGAATTAAGGATTACAAGTTCCTGAAACACACACATACACAAATGTCAATGCCAATACATTTAGCCAGCCAACACTATTTATTTTCTCCTCACCCAATGCATTTAAGCTGGTTGTGATTTACAAGTGTTAGTGGAAAATGCAATGACATTTTCAACCAACAGGGAGTGGAGATCACCCTTTGCCATCTTTTAGTGTTTTCATTAGGTATTTCCATTATGTATTTTAGGCCCAAATGTCTGTCCATCATAAAGATGAGACACTAAAGTGAAAGCTATTTAGAAACACCAAGTAAGCACAAGTCTTCTTCTTTCCTTCTTACTATTTTTAACTGTGAAGAGAGAAAAGCAGCACATATGTCTGCTACTAACACACTAAGTTAAACTCTTCTGGAAGTTTTAAATTCGTTGGACAGAAACTAAACTGTTGTTAAAAAATATTCATCATCCAAAAGCTACCCAGGGTATATTTGACCCTTAGAGCAAATACAATCTAAGAAATTTAACAAGATCATGGAAACAGAAGAGCAAGAAGAACAAAGATCATGAAGAATTAAGAAAATATGTATTTTTCTTTGTAAGTTTTAGTTTAGTTTATACACACATTTTTATCCAACACTATAAATAGATGAGTATTAAAAGCAATATTCATAAACTTCCTTTAATTACCTTGCTAAAGTCTGTAGATAGAGACATGGCATTTTAATGGGAAAGTCTTCAGAAATTCCTTCTTTGACACTGGGAAGTTGAGATTGGAATGCTTTTGCGGGGTGATAGCAGAGGATACTGGGCTCAGCAGCACTACTCAGCGACAGTAAATACAGTGCATTGGCTTTAATCACTTGATGAGCTTCCATAGTGGGCAAGGCACGAGGAGTCTTAACTTGCATTGGTTTTCTCCTAGATTGTTTAATCTAGAGAAAATTTTTAAAAAAGTATATTTAAATTATACTTCGTCACAGGAAAAGCTGATAATGTCACTTATACTAAAGTTGCTCGATTCTTCCTATTATAAAATGTTTTCTATTACAAAATGGCACCTCTATTATTTTCGTAACTTTGCAAACTTTTAATAAACAGCTGAAAGTTTTGATATTTGCCTCAGGATGAATTTTGTGTGCAAAAATTTTCAACAAATTTAGTTTCAAAAATAGAGTTAAATTAGCATTGTTCTGCTTATCTTAAAACCTCAACATATTTGTATACTTTAAGCAAGAATTTGAAATTGGTCATGGAAGACCAATATAAGAACACCTTTTGTACTATTCCCATTAAAAATTGCTTTCTTTTACCCAGTGTTTGGCATCTGTATCCAATGATCTGGATGATTAAGATCATTAAAGAAACTAGAAACATACAAAGTTAAAACAATACTCATGTTTCAGTAAACAAATTAAAACAGAATTCAAAGTTAAATAAACTGACACATACTTTTAAAAATTAGGCACCACATCCTATGCTGCAGTTGCATTGGGATAAAAAATAAAATTACTTTACAAATTTGAAAACGCTACTGTCTGAAGGGAAGAAATCTGGTCAGAAGTTATCAGCAAAGTTTCTATCTTATTATTTTAAACCTATCAAAGACATAAGTGGGTATTTGAAAGCCTTCCAAAATTTTGATATTCCAATTTTTTTTTTAAGTGGCCCTACCTTATTTTCAAGTTGTGAACACAGTACTATTAAGCAGATAAAGAGCTAAACATATGAGAAACAGATGAAAATACCTTCTCTCTTGCTGCTGCTTGCTTTTCACGGAGATACTTTTCTCTGCATCGATCGCAAACCAAGTACCAAGTGCTTCCTCCAATACCACCATCGCCACAATTACCAGCCCATCCTCCACAAAAATGCCCAATGCTATTATAACCTTGGCCACCTGCATAACGGCCACAACCTACATTGGGGAACAAGATGAAAAAAGTTATTTTAAAAGAAGGACTGTTATTATATTATTTGTAACTGTAAAAGAGGAATGGAGAGAGGGAAGGAAGACTCGCATCTTTTCCTGGTCTAATTTTCTCCTTTTCTGTATCTCTGAACTGATTAAAAAACAAGGTACATGCCCAGGTGTCCCAGAAGTATCCAGAGAATCCAAACACACTATAGTTTTCAAATTTTTATTATGAACTTGTCCAAAGGATCAACAGCTCCCTGATCAGGCAGCTAAGTGATGGGTGAGGTCAGTATTCTATGTTAGCCAACATTATCTATAATTTAAGAAACATAAAAAACCTACCCCATCTAACAAAGCTTAAAGAGGAATGAAGTGCATTCCTTTGCTGATTACCATTTCTCAGAAAGATTCAGGGCATCGATAACTGATGAAAAATAAAGCCCCTAAGTTTTGCTTTAACTTTGCATACAGTACTAAAGTGACTGCATACAACATCAGTCTGAACTTCACTAACTGGCAAAGTAATTAGTTATGTTTACAAGCTAGAAAACACAGAAATCATTTTGTCTTTAACAAGTCTACTTATTACTAGCTATATTGTAGCTAATCCCTTCTATTAGTGATCCCTTTTCTAAAGAAAACACAACTTGTGTATATTGTGAACTCAGTTGACCAGCTAAGATAATGGCTAGCTCCACTGATTTACCTCATTTTCCTAAAATTAAACAGACTCCTGAAAAAAATTCATGGACCCACATAAAGAGACAAAATAGCAGACTCAGGTTGTGTTTTACAATACAAGTTGTCTAGAGACTCTAACTAGATTATTTTTTTTTTAAGATACATTTTAAACCAAAAAAATTAGTCACTGATACCTGGTGCCAACATAGCAGATAGATAAAAGTTCTCTACTATTCACAGTGGAATGGTAACAGAAAACTTTGGGCAACATAGAAACTGTAATTAACCAATCCCGTATTTTTAATTTTATTTCCAATTTTCTCAGCACATTATCAGGTTCTAAAGTGTAACAAATGGCATGTTTCTGAAGAGCCTGTAAAGTCAGCTCATTGTTTTGGCCTTCGACAAGACAGCCTGATGTATTTTCATAACAGTAACTAATACCAAAATGTGTGTGTGCAATATACTTTACAGATGGACACAGGAGTTTAAAAAAATATGTAATCTTACCTGGATGAGCTTGTCTCATGTGGTAAGTCACTGGATATGGATGGGACTCCCCACACAACTCGCAGATGGTGTCTTTTTCAGGTCCTCCCACTGCAAGCTGAGCCATCTCACCAAAAAGATTTCCCCTTGGCCTAGTCTCAACCTTTTCTTTTTTCTTTTTCTCTTTTTTGGTTTTCTTGTTATCTTTGTCACTTTCCTTCTTCTTTAACACTGCACAAGAACCAGGACTTGGAAAAATCATGTTTTGAGAAGCTGCTTTAATAGTTGCTAAAGAAATATCTTCCCAGAAAGCTACCAAGTGCTGCAGTGTTAATGGAAGAGGAGACTTGGATTTCATTGTGTGATGACTAGATGTTTCAAAGGAGGTAGTTTCAGTTTTTCCATCCTCACACTTCTCATGCAGAGGTGGTTCTTTTAACATTGAGAGGACTTTGTTTTTATTAATGCTACCCATTTTAGATATATCTGGTCCATGAGGTGAGATGTTGAACATGTTAAGAGCAGATGATATTTCCAATGAATGTCTATTTTTCAACTTGGTTTCTTTTTCCTCTGCAGGTTGTTGAGTAAGACTGCTTCGTATTGGTGCATGCTCTTTAGACAGTTCTGGATTAAACTTCAGAAAAGATGAACAAGCCATAGCATCATGAACTATTCCTTCATGCCAAAGAAATGCAGCAAATACAGCTCTAGCACATTCTGCAACAGAAGGTGACATTGCTTGCTTGGCAGGCTCTACAGGCTTGGAGCCATCTCCTTTGAAAAGAAAGCTAGATTTTTCCTTTTTGGGTCTTGTATGCCTACCAGCACATTTACGGCTCACTTTTGGAGATGCTCTCATGTCTTGCTCATCCTTCAGTGGCGCTTTTCCTATGCTGAAATGAACTTTATTAGAACCATCATCCAGACTTCTGAATTCTGTGTTGTCTTCACAGGTGCTATCTGTAATGCTGTTAGTCTTTAAAGTACTTGAAGTACATACTTCAACAACCTCACTGTGAAGATTTTCTTGTACGACATGAGGGGAAGGAGCTCTGTTTTCAGTTTCTGTAACAGGTTTTCCATCTTTTGCAATAATTTTTGGTTTGGGTGAAGTGGACCTCCCCCTTAAGGGTTCTGTTAGCGGTACCTTCTTTTTGCGAAGGGTGTCTGGATCTAATGTGTAAGAATCTGATTTGGAGCGTTCTCGAGGAGGATCAAGCTTTGTTTTAACAGGGGATGAAGCTTTCTGAGGTAGAGTTTTGTCATGGGGTGATGAGGATCTTGGAGAACTAGCACCAGATCTAACAGCTGTAAGTGTCTTTGTCTTTGGAGAAGACGACCGGGTTCCTGGCCCTGGAGATTCAGCTCTCAGACCGGTAGTTGTTCTTCCATCGGTTTTTAGTGTTTGCAAAGTGTTATGATTTGGAGACAAAGACCTGCTGTGAGAGTCTGACCGCAATTTTGCGGCATCAGATTTCAGCATAAGAGACTCACTGGCAGATAAGCCTTCTGTATTCCTGGGTTTCTTCTGGTCAGCAGTGGCTCTATTCATTCGCACATCAAGCTTGGGTGACCTGCAGTCAGCTCTGTGTTTTGATGACACGTCTGATTTTCCTGCTGGAGAAATTGGTCTAGCAGCTCCTGTGAAATTCATTCGGTCACCTGTTTAGTATATTTCATATTAAATTGTTATGTTTTGACAGTGATATCTTTAATAATACAAAACAAGGATTAAAGATCTGAACACGAGATAAAATTCAAACACATGCTTCTGTTCACATCAAAATGAAAGGAAATATAAAGATTTTTTTTTTTCCCCTAGAACAGTTTCAATACATTCTTCCCCCAAAGATACATACAAACAAATGTTAGGAAGTATTCACAGAGGAAACACTACTATGGAGGTATCAAAAGGCAAAGTCACTACTTCCACAAAACACTAGTAAAGGAAGCACAATTTACATCCTTAGGTAAAATGCCAGGAGATAACTAAGTTTACCACAGTTGCAAAAGAAACCAAGGATTATTTATTAACTCTGTGTGTGTCAGCCTGTCTGCAACAAGAGACTTGCAGAAAGATCAAATGTATTACCAAACTTATTTTCTTCAATGCTCAAAAGTCAGAATATGTAGGAAGTAAATACAGCTATAAGACAAATTGGGTAAGAGGCTTACAAACATGCTTAAAATGATTCACATTGATAATCCGAGGTATCCACTTTTTTAAGACCACAAACTATCAATGTTCTGGTACCAGAACATAACCTACTACTACTACAGAAAAAAAAAAACCCAAACAAAAAACCCCCCAAAACCCCAAAGAAAAACAAAGAAAAAACAAAAAACCCCACCAAAACCAAACCACAAAATCACCACCACCACCACAAAACCAAAAAACACTCTCCCCCCCGCTTCCAACCACTAAGCTAAACCATCAGCTCTGGTATATGATGTCCTTTTATTTTGATGCAGTAATTTATTGTTCCTATGCATGCTGACTTCATACATGTATTAATCCACGGAACTGTAAAGACAACTACAGGCAACGATACAAATACATGCAAAATAAGTATATGAAAATAAGTATATTAAGCAATCTGCTTCTAATAATTCTATGAACACACTCAGTCCCTCTCGCAGAACTGTATTTTGAAGATTAAGACATGCAATGTCGAAGTTACTGGCAAGCAATGCAGCAATTGTGAATTAAATATAACTGTCTCTCCACAAAGCATTACACTACAAAGTCTTGAACGCATAGTGAAGTTGTTCTGATTTGAATGGGTTTTCATTAGCTAAACATGAAAAACATTCCTCTTGTAAGGCTTATAGCATTAGGCCACAGTACTTTGGATTATTTTCCTTTTCTAGACACTAAAAGGTTATTTCCACTGCTCTGGGTACTGTCTTGGGGAAACAACTATTTGTCAAAAAAATAAGGTTTCAATTAATCAGAGAATATTTGTGCATTTGGTCCTTGTTTTCTAATGGGAACAGAGAGGACAGGCAGTCATCTTTTATCCAGTACCTTCAGCATTTACTTAGAAGGTGGGAAATCTGTGTTTACTTCCTTCTGCATTAAGGGATCTGAACCAACTTCTTCCAGTTCCCAACCATGAAGTCTTATCCCTATGCTAGAAAACATATAGAAGCACAGAGTGATCTCTTTTTCCTACTGTTACCTCTCACTATACAAAAATAAATGTATTTTTTTGAGCAAAGTCTAGCAACCCAGAAGTTTCCTCAGGTTACAAAAGAATTATTACTTTGCTACCTCCATATTTCAGGAGCTTATAATAAAATAAACAGCAACAGGAAAAAGTGAAGGTTACCTATGTTAGAATGTTTAACAAGCTTGAAGGTTAGGGTACTATGCTGGCTTCCTAGGACATGGGACATGGTAGGAGTTCATACTTCTCCAGATAGAGAAGAAATATTTTCTCTGTGTTCAGGAACAATATGCCAAATGTAAACAGTAGAATATAATGAGAACATCTCATACACCACTGTA
>VZTL01088067.1:0-14027 GCA_013400535.1 Scopus umbretta
TCTCTCCCCCATCCCACCCAGGCTTGGAAGGGAGTATGAGTGAGCGGCTGTGTGGTGTTCAGTTGCCCACTGGGGTTAAACCACAATAACCTCCTAGAACTAGTCCTGTATGTTGCTGTCTTTAGTCTTCTCACGCTGTGGGTGCATGTTAAGCACTAGTGTGCTTTGCACCACTTCCAAGAGGACCATCAAGCCTCACATGCCCTCACATAGTGTCAGATGCCACCAGGTTTCCGTCATCATTTTTACATTACACTGCCACTTGCCCTTTACTCACAGTTTGGTTTCCTGATGTGAACTGCTTCAATTTTACTAGAAATCAAGTCAAATCAAGGAAATGAGGGAAAGGCTGGAAACAAAGTTAAAGAGGAGGGAAGGCTAAGGTAGGAGAAAGATTTGTGGTACAGGAAAACAATGAGTCAAGAAAAACTCCAGAAAAGCTGCAGTCTATCTTCTCTCAATACCTATAATTTTCTCTCTATGCCAAATCTGCAAAAAATTATGGAATTAAGCAAACTTTCATTAAACACATAATCTAAAAAAGTGTGATATTTCAAATTGTAAAGCCTGTTTGCACTGAATCATGGTACATCCACCTGACACAATGACACAACTAACCGCTGACAACAAGGGAAGAGTCCTGCTTTGAGGGTTTTTCCAGTGCTGGTATCAAAGTAGCCTGTGATGTTCACCTACTGTTCTAAATAGCATGACAAATCATTATATAAACCCTCTAAGTATCAAGGTGATAAAACTTAATTCACCTTTGTTACAAGTTGCATGAAAATTCAGTTGCTGTAGAAGGATCTGCCAGTTCTACTTTTTCACACTTGCACAGTACATGTCACCAAGGCTATGAGTTAAGTGTCAAGAGTGGGTTTCATACTATATATGAGACAGAAAGGTTTACAATCCACCCAGTAGAGCTGATAAGATACAAAATTAAAGGAGGAAATAGCTGTTTATGTGCTATTCTCATGGAACCCACTGAAGTGCCAGAAAGGACCTTGCACCATTTCAAAAGCAAAAGGAAAGACAGTATCACCAAGCCTGTTACATAGAAGAAATTGTTAGTGGCATTGGAGAAATAGGAACTGTTAAAATGAAGAGAGATTCTTGTATGAAGAGTTGCCTTTTCTAGCAGTTTGTCCCAGTAATCATTGTTGTATTAGCTGCAGAACTATATATAGCTCTTCATCCTTTTGCTCTGTAGAAGCCAGGTTAACATATTTATAGGCTTTTGAAAAAATGTACCTAATAAGAGCTTAAGTCCCTCTGATTTTCACTGAGAGAAAGAATCATAACTGATTTTAAAAATAACATGTTTTTCTATTCCATGCACAACTTTTGGAAAATGTACTTGACTCTCGATGAATGTAGATGAAATTTATGCTCCTAAGTACCTAAGTCACTTTGGAAAATGGAAATTCAGTGCTTATGGAAATATTACTTATGGTGTATTCATGGCCTTTTATTTCCTGGTTAATCATCCTTGGTGGTTAAAGAAGAATCTATTTCAAACTTTATCTATTTCATGTTATCTTAAAAACTGTACAGAAACTCTGTGAGTGCTCCTCTCAGTAGGTGTCCTTGCCTTCTTGCTCTCCTTTGCATTATTACAGCACACGCATTGCACCTTCTCATAAATTAGATCATCCTTATCCCAGAGATCGCACCACATATCCCTGGAAATTTATACAGTGATTAGAACAATGGGGCCCTGATTCTGAATGGTGCCTTCAGGATTTCCTGTGATATCAATTATATACAATAACAATCCTGCCCATGAACAACACTATCCTCCAAGCCACTCAGCTCCAATTTGTGTGATACTTTAAATTTCTCACCTTGTTTTTACTGGCCGTGAGAGGAGAAGCGAAGAGTAAACAAACAGAAGATGACCTTTATGAGTAAAACATCTAAGCATAAAAAGATTAATTGACCCCCATCGGCCACTCATTAAATCAAATAAGAGTTTTTCTTATACTTTTAAAGCTCAGATTTACAGTCAAGCAAACTGTGTAAAAAGGCTGGTAATACAGTGATGCCCAGTGCCATTGGGCTTTAGAAAGCTGACAGTTGCTGTAAAACAGTCATTAAACAACCTCTAGAAGAGACTCATCAGCAGATGCCCCCAGGTGAAGGAGAGAGAAAGCTGAGAGAATGAAGGAGAATCTAACATCTTAGCATGACTGAATTAAACAGAGCATATTATGCTGATTTTCAGAGTCAGCCCAGTAATTTAATTTTCATAGCAGTTCCTTTGATTGTAGCAACCATTTTATGAAACATTAATAAAACTTCTTTTTTATGTAGCACACATCCCTTTTCCATTTCATTAAGAAAAAAAGGCAGGATGTATAAATTTGCTGACCATTAGCTCTGTAAATGACAAAAACAAATGAAAGATTATTTTTAATGCAGTACCACTGTGGTGGGTAGACTATATTTGGCTTCACAATAATTTCAGCACAAATTGGAAGACACAAACAAACTGTACATGGATTTGCCATATTGTACTGCAATGTCATCTCATAAATCAGAATAGACTACTATGTGTGTGCATGTGTGCACATATACTGCTTTTATATGTAATTATAGTTAGTAATGATATATGCTTCACTGGAATTGATTCCTCTCTTGCTTTTGCTGGTATAAATTACAGAATTAATTGGAATTAATATCAACATAAAACTGGTGTAAATGAACAGAAGAGAGAATAAATGTAGTTACCTACTTGGGATAGTGGAATACATACGTGCAACTATATGCCCGTATTCATCTATAATCAGCATTGGCCTAATTACATGTAAGTATCATGTGAAAAATGCAAAAGTTTTGAAAATTTCCAGCAGAGATCTATTCTGCAAGTATAAAAGAATTTACAAAATGGGGGGAAAAATGTTAATTTTTTTGTTTGTTTGTTTCCCTCCTTCCATCCTCCTGTCTTTCTGCAATTCCTTGTCTTTCTTTCCTTTATATGTCTTCAAACTAGTTTATAACTAGATGAAGGGATGAATGTGAAAGGGAAACAGGAAAAGAGAAAACACAGGGAAAAAGAGAAAAAAAAGTTGTGCCAATGTTACATTTTCCACTTCAGTTGGGGTAATGGTCCTTTTTACTTTAAACTAAAATTTTCCATTATATTTTTGCTTTGGAAAAGAAACCAAACATTTTTTCAACAGAAATGTCTTCCTCGAAAAAATACTAACACCTCTTTAACCAGAGAAAATACATTTTGCAGACAGGAAAGACATGTCACAAAAACATGTTCTCATTTGCTTACAAAATCTGTTTCTTTGTTGACTACCTCATTTAAATGCTGCCTCAAAGTCAGTCTCCTATCATAACAAATAGACACAGAAATTCATATGTGGAAATACACACATGTTTATATTTACCTATATGTATATTTATATGTATATTTATTTGCATATATACAAACATACAGTCACAGACAAACTGTGTGTAAGAATAAAGACCATGAAGTGAAGCGTTCAGATGACAAGTTTCCAGACATTAAGACTGTCTGCTCAACCTTAACTCTGCCCACATACACCCAGGCATCAAAGCCACATGATTACATGCCAGTTTTTCCCTCGTCATAACTGAGATTCATAAAAAAAGAACCTGGTCGGTTAGTGTACAGTCAGTGTTACAGCTTTTTGATATTTATTTTAATGTTCCCTCATGAAGGAAGAAAATGACTCATTCATCTCACAGCGAGGGACCAGCCTCTGAAAGATGCTATGGAGTTTATTCATAGAAATGAAAGCACCAGTGGGAAACAGCCAGGTCTTACACAAACTTCTTGTGTGATCTCTGCCAGATCACATCCTCCCTCTGTGTCTCAGAGTTTCATTAGTAAAATATCATTAGAGATATATTGGTTAGACTGTGCAGGTGGGGTTATCTGATTTCACTTTAGCTTTCAAAAAAAATCAGGTTTCTCTAAAATTAAAGCACTTGCCAGGAGTCAGAGGAGAGCATCAGACGCTGCAAGAGGGCCTCTTCATTTACACTCCCATCAGAGCAGGATGCGCAGGGCTTTGACTTGCGTCTCTTTTATTTGGTCTCTACAGAGAGACCCCAGGCAACTCTCATAGATTGTGCAGCTATTTTGGGGATGTCAGGTGGCTAGTGCTTGCTTAGAGGAAACCTACCCTAAGCTTGCTGGTCTTAAGTTAGCTTTATAGTCCTTGCACAATTGATTCCTCATCTTATGTAGACTTTTGCAAGAGCAAGTTATATGACACGTATATTTTATTTAATATTGATTTGGAACAGGAAATTTCTCTTTCCTCAGTGTCTTCATCTGTAAAATGAGGATAATGTTTATCCCTTTGCAAAGCAGTTTTAGATCATTCTGTGACACATACAGTTTCAAAGTGTCATAAACCTCCCATAGATTCATTTTTGCCTACTCAATATTACAGTGATAGCAACTGAATGGACACATAAATTACATTATAAACTGTGGCTGCTTTTCCAGTTTTTTTATCCTTTTTAAAGATTTTATTATGCAATAACAATCTGGGAAAACATGTCAGTTACATGTGGAAAATACTTATTACATGAATAACTACTATGCATTCACTTTGATTTTTTCTGTAGTATTGTATTCCTGCACAAGTGCTTTGTAGTGTTATTGCCTCTTATACAAACCACGTTTTATTGCAGTCATACTTTTTGTGTGTTTTTTGTGTTTGTGTGCAAGTGTGAGAGAGGTTTGTATTATTTAATGTTGTATTATTTTAAGTGTTAGCTTTGACTTAATATTCAGTAAAATGTCTAGCAAGTACACATACAAAATGTTTAAAAGTATCTTTCCCAGAAAATTCCAGGAAGATTTACGTAAAATTTCTTAATCTAACATACACAAGTACTTCCTCTAATCACATCAAATGCATTAACCATTTACCTCCCATTCTAATGGGAGGATTTAATTATAAAACAAAATTGATTTCCTTGTAAATAAGTCAGAAAAATCATACTACAGTCTATAAAGCTATTACTCTGAGCAAAGAATTCTGCAAACCACAGAAAAGAAAATGTTGCAAATTGCAGCACATCACAAATTTTAATGTAGAGAGGAAAGGCAAAATATGGGGCCATCTTTACTGGGAGAGTTTTATAAAGGTGAATTTGTGTTCATCATATCTGCTGTTTCACAGAAAGAAATGTGGGCTTCACAGGTGGGTTTTTTCTGTTGAAATTATTCTGCATGCCACTAAAATAGAGGGGTTTTATTTGTTGTTTGATTGGTGTTGGGTTTTTTTTCTTTTTTTTTTTCCAGAGGAGGTATACCAGCAGGCTAATGGGAAATAGTATAACTAGGTAACTGAAATTTATTAAGCAAAACTTTTTCCAGAACCTTGAAGCGATGCTTGCAAGTTCCTGGTGCGCTACTGTCACACTGCTCAAACAAGGATGAACAACTCCAGTTACAGCAGGCAGAGCTGTAGCTAAAGGACCAGAAAAGTTGAAAGAACACACTGGGTTATTTTGCCACGTACTAATCATTCCTTTCAAAAGGCATTAAAAAAGACAGGAGAAAAAAAAAAAAAGGTAAAATGTCAAGAAGTTAAGTTACATGGTAGACTGGGCTACAGTTTCTCAGAAGTTTAATCTGTACTGCTAGTCACATAAAAAAACCAGATGCTGGCCTCAGTATTTTCTTGCAGTGTTGTTTTTGATTGAAAACTTTGTGAATGTTTGTGATATTGCTGAGAGCCTATTGGCAGATGAGCATCTCTTGCTATAGTCTCCATCATTATTTGCCTGTCTTGTCTATTAACGAGCACTATCATCCCATCGTAAGATGACAGCTGCAACACGTACTCAGGCGCAATAAACAGCTAAATGAGGCGCACAGCAATTTCACTTGTCACCAGAGCCCTCGGCACGACTGGCTGCACAGCTTGATGCATAAATTCATGAGGCTGTTGCATATGATGGAGTATGCCTGGCTGAAAGAGGTGATGGATAGCAGGGCAGCTAAAAATGGCCATCACCTTGACTCTGTCAGGACATTTTTTAAAAGTACCCCATCAGCTCTCTTGCATTCTTTCAAGTACACTATCCCCAAGCTATAGGCTTTCGAAAGTACTGATATAAGACTTTTCTTTAATGAACGTTTTCCGATCTAAAGTCAAGTTTCTTCTTAGGTTCAGTGAATACAATATATGCTACTAATGTGCAGGGTGAAATGGTCCTATAATAATTGTTCATTCAACACACAGCAGAGTCATAAGGTTAAACACTAACAACAGAAATTTTCAATTTTCCAGAGTGTGTCTAAAATGCTGGTAAAATACACACATACACACAGAGATATATATGAAAGCAAAACGTACAAAGTCTCATGCAAAAGTACATTCAATTACATATACGCATACAAAACTGTGTTTTGCAAAAAGCTATAGAAGGTGTTCTTGAATACATTGTGGTAATTATACATTACACAAACCCAATACAGGTCAAAATAACTTGCTATTATGTACTTTTAGATCTGAATTAACAACACATTTTCTAATAAGTCAATAAAACTGAAGGAAAAGTTACAACAGAGAAAAATGGACCTACTGCTTATGGGGTTTCCTAATGAAGCCCAAAACTCGAGTTGCCCTAAGAACAGTATTTGATGTCCCAATGAAATTTGTTGCATCCCCTCTATCTGTGTTACTGGAAGTCACCTAAGGAAGACAAATACAAAGGCAACAAAATCAATGAGGCAGTTTCCTGCAAAGCTTTATGCATTAATCTTTATCACGCAGAGAAATATACACCACTACAAGGGAAGGAAGTCACTTGTTCTCTAATAAAAGAGAAAACCCTTGGTAATAAGCAATTAATAAAGTTGTCATGATTAGTTATGCAACTATGAATCAATGTTCCTGATAAAAATGACCACTTTCATGGTTTTACATATCTATGATCTGGTGGCATTGCAAACATCATTGCTACATTGAAGCCTACACAACCATTGCGGTCATATTCTTAATACTGCTAATGCTAGATTTTAATGGGAAGTGGGCTTCCGCATCTTGGACACACACACACACGCACGCACATGTGTCTGAATGCAAAGTGTCTCCTCCTCCCCTTCGTCTATTGACTGCTCTGAAACTCTCTTCCAAGCTGGCCAGCTCTGCCTGCCTCCTCTCTGCAGTAGAAGGAGTTTGGACTTTTCCTTCCCACAGGCCTCTGGCAGCAACACCCTGGCACCTGGACACGTGTCCTCCAGGCCAGCAGCAGCTGTAGCAAGATGCCACTGTGCCTGCTTGCCGCTCAGGTCACCAGTGGTGGGAAAGGCCCCTGCGAGGAAGGTCTCAGTGGTACTTCTGGTCCATCAAGCTCTTATATCCTGCATTTGCTCATGCAGTCCTTGTAGCTGTGATGTCAAGCATGTGCCAAGCAGTAACCCCAGGGAGCAGAGACATCCCTCAGAGGCCTTGAGGGGAGACAGTTGCCCCATTGTGTCTTTCATTTTCTCTGTATCTCAAAAGTGGGCTAGGAAGTGTTGCCATCACATTAAGACATTGTCCTCCCACCCACTGGCTCCTCTGAGGACTTGCAGCAGCTGATGTGCCTGAAGTTGGTTGCCTGAATTTCTGACATCGTGAGCTTTTATTAGATTTAATGGTGCTTCTTGAAAAAATAAAATAAAATAAAAATTAGATGCCTAAATATTGATTTAAGTGACTGATTTTCGATATGGCATGCTGCCATCTGGTGGACATTGCTCTGATCTATTCGTTTGACCAGAGTTGTGAGGAGGTGGGGCAACGAAACAAAGGGGTACATGGAGTTTAGGGGTCCTCTGCAGAAGGGCCTGGACCCAGTGTCACTCTTCATGCTGTAAGGAAATGATCTCTGCAAAACCTGAGACCCCCCACACTTCCTTATGACCTCAGTGTGAGACACCGAATCCAGAAAGTGTTGGCTTATTTTCATGAGGCCCTTGGGAAAAACATGAAGAAAAGCCTGTCTTTCACACTGTCAGGGAAAAGAAGAAAAAATAAAAAAGAAAGAAAAAAGAAAGAAAGAAAGAAAGAAAGAAAGAAAAGAAAGAAAGAAAAGAAAGAAAAGAAAGAAAAGAAAGAAAAGAAAGAAAAGANAAAGAAAGAAAGAAAGAAAGAAAGAAAGAAAGAAAGAAAGAAAGAAAGAAAGAAAGAAAGAAAGAAAGAAAGAAAGAAAGAAAGAAAGAAAGAAAGAAAGAAAGAAAGAAAGAAAGAAAGAAAGAAAGAAAGAAAGAAAGAAAGAAAGAAAGAAAGAAAGAAAGAAAGAAAGAAAGAAAGAAAGAAAGAAAGAAAGAAAGAAAGAAAGAAAGAAAGAAAGAAAGAAAGAAAGAGAGAAAGAAAGAAAGAAAGAAAGAAAGAAAGAAAGAAAGAAAGAAGCAAGAAAGGAAAAAGCACTGCTGTAAAGGTCTGAGCACATTCTCCTTGTGGGTTGTCTTCTGGCTCACTTGGTGGGTCAGAGAGCTGCTCCTATGGGTGAAGTCACATCCTGGGAGGAAGCACCTAATGATCACTCAAGCACCTAGATAAGGCTAAACTGAACCTCAGAGAATGATGCATTTAGGGAATTTTAAATTGCACAAAACAGAGAGCTTATGTTTGTTGCATTATCCAGCTTTGTCAGAAGTGACTATAGGCACATGTTATGAAGGGATTCTGAAATCCAGACTTTAAAGCACTAAGGAAACCCAGGACACTTCTGTAATGATTCTTCTTTAAATGAATACAATAGTACAACATGCAGCCTAAGAGCTGCTGTAATTCAAGAACTTCCCAAATGCTATCAAAAGAAAACCAGAAAGAGAGACTTGTGTCTCATGGTATGTGTGTATCAAGCTCTTTACAAAGCATTCTTACACTTTGTCCTAAACACAGTAATCAAGTTTCCCACTGAGAGACTTGAAGATCAAGACTAGGGGCCAAATTCTGCTCTTATAGTAACATGTTCACCTGTGTAACTGACAGCAGAATTTGCCCTTAGGACTTTAAACTTGATCTGCGATTCGATGGGCAGCTCGTGCACTGATCTGAGCACCAGAGTGATGTGCTCCTGTCAACCTGTGAATCAGAGGAATTGCTGCTCTCATACAGAGGAGGAAAAAAGCTCCTTGTAAATTGCTCTTGAAATCGCCTCATGCTTCTTTCTAGCAACGATGGGCAAATTTGAACACAAAATTCAACACAAACTTAAATAATGCTTCAATATCAAGGAGACAGATGCCATGGAAATACAAGCTGGTTGATGATTAATTGAGTTTGCCTTTCACTTAGGACACACTATGATAAAAAGAGTTAGTGAGAGGAAAAGAGAGAAATTTAAATGAAAAAATACATGAAGCACACATAAATATGTACATGCTGCATACAAACAAAGCAAATTTAGACCAGCTTCTGCATACTTCTTCACTGGTTAATACAGAAAGTGTACAGAAGAGAAAGCTATTCTTTTGAAAACTGCCTTCATCCTCTGAAACAAAAATGATCTAATATAGGCAGGGCAAAAAGTTTCATTGCCTCAGATTACCATTGCAACAACTACAGAATTGTCTGTTGAATTCTACATAGATTAGCAACTTTGTGCAATGGAATATATTTTTCCAAATTTACTGCTTTGCATAAAATTAGTTAACACTGAGCATGGACTGTCAAAATATGTCTAGTAGAATGAGAATGTGGGACACTCGGGGAAGACTGCTGAGTTAATTTTAGATGCGGGTATACTACCCTCAGCAAACCTTGACCCCGTTCAAACAGCACTTGCAAATAAGATTTACTATGTTGTGTTATCATGCAGGGAGTCTGTTCTGCAAGGAAATATGTAGACTTCCCTCACGCAGCCCGACAGCCTCCCTTGCCGAAAACTTCCTTCCCTGGTCCCGAGCTCTTCTCCTTCCTGTTGCCTAGCTACTAGATTAGCCCATCGAGTCAGCGGACACAGGAGAGGGAAGTGCTTTCAGCTGATGTTGCCCTCATCCTGCTGTCAGGAATGTGAGTTAGTTGCAGCTGTGCCAAAAGAGGGAGTGGATTTGGGGCTGGGTGAGCCTAAGCCATTTGAACTTCCAAATAAAAGTAGAGGCTATGAAACTGTCATGTGAAAGCTGGAAGTGCTCATTTAGTTTGCAAGTCATATGTTATTGCTGCTATAATTTCTTTAATGGGGAAAGATGGCAAGAAGATTTTCCTACGTAAGTTGCCTGAAAGGTATTTTTGGTAGTACATCATGGGTGTGTGATCTTTAAACCAGGGAGGTAAGCAATGAAGGGTTATTATTTCTATGTAGTAAGGTAATGCCCATGCCTTCGTTATAAACTGCTACTGTCCTGTGATGCTGTACTCTGCAGAAACATTGAATAAAAGTCCCGTCCTCAGGGTAACTTCCTGTCTCCATTTAGCAAACAGAATAAAGAAAGAGTAAAAGGTAAACACTTATTTTTGTCATTAGGTATACAGTTCTTTTTTCACTAGGAAAAAACTTATAAAACTCATTACATTGATCAGCTCTGTTCTTGAAAATGTAGGAACAGACCATTTCTGTTGCTGTCACAATATGGACATCATGGCTTGAATGAGTAAGAAAAGTGGAAAAAAAATAATATTTTAAAACTGTTTTCATTGTCTTAGCTTGTTCTCTATTCATTTGCAAGTTATTCCATTTTCAAGGTCAACTGTTTGATAGAACACTTGGAAGTATATTCCCTGGACATATTTTTGAAGGGGAAAAAAAAAATCCAGTTTGTAAACAAATGAAACGAAAAGTGACAGAAGATGATATCAGACTTGCAATATTTGTGACAGATGAAGCTCACAAAGATTGCCCACAGACTTCAGAATGTCTCCTTAGTTACCTCCTTTTCCTGAGGAAAGACTGCTCCTGGGTTCCTCTGGTCACTTCAGAAGTTCATTCTAGTATCTTCATTGAATTTCTGACATTAAACACAGTAAAATTACTGTATTGTAAACTTCCCAAGAGGTTACAATAGGCATCTCGCATACTAGGCAGCATGCAGGTTCTCCTTAATAGAAATCTTCTGAATTAAAGAACTTAACCTCAAATTTTCTCTTTCCTCTAGTTTTCCTCTCTGCAAAGACCCTAATTCATTTTCCAGTCTTAAAAAAAAACAAAAACCACCCAACCAACAGCAACGAAAAAACTACAACCCTGAGAGATTCCCATAATTAGTCTGCAAATTGTGGATGCTCATCTAACCACAACTTGAGAATTTCCCATCCCAATTGCTTTTGCCATTTTAATGCTAAGCATTCCATGACGGGAAAGGGACAAGATGGACTCCTTTAAAGGAAGATGATGTAAACCAACTTTTCCTCTTTTCCAACATGTCTCAGCTGCCTCAACATATCCTGGCTAAGTCTTGTCCAAGTGTTCGATCCTGAAAGTTAAAATTACCTCAGGAATCACCTTCTTCCACCCTCAGACCTAGATCTCCTGAGCCTGTTTATATTTCTTGTCTACTTGCAACTGCTATGATAAGACCTGGAAAGCTGTGAACATTTTTTCCCACTGTGATAGACAGGAACAAAGCCTTCTGCAGCGAGCAGTGGATGGAAAGTAAATAGGTTCATGAGCTCTGGGAACACTAGCAGTGCTGCAGGCAGGGTAGCAGACAACGTAAAATAAATACAGTTAAAGAGTAGGAAAAATATATTTACTTTTGCTCCTTTAAGCTTTGAGCTATTTGAGAAGGTTGTGAAGGAGATCTTAGTTCAGAAGGGCACAAAACAACCTACTTGCAGGCAACACAGTTGCCTCACAGATGAAAAAAACGGAAATTGGATTTTGGAAGACAGAGGAGGCATAATCATGAAGAACATGATCCCTAAACCATTAGGAATGAACAGAAAAATAGATCACATGATGATAAGTATCCAGAGCAGCATAATTTCTGCAAATATAAGTAATATCTCCTATCAGATTTTCTGTACTTACTAGCAAATTCCAAACAACTCACAGAATAACCCATAAGCTGAACAGACTTGAGAGGGGCATTTTGCAGATTTTGGAATACTCTTTGTCTCAGCTTGCACCTCACTTGTATTAGTGGTGTAGAAGCTGCAGTCTCTAATACTACAAACAGGGCAGTACAGTATATAGTATTTTTTGCTAAGTGTGAGGGTTTTGTTGTGGTTTTTTTTAATGAATAGTGCCTGGAAGGCACAACAAGAGAACCAACTACTGCATTAAATCAATATTGTGTCTTGTAAAACATATAACAGCACTAGAAAATAACACATAATCTGAGAAAAACCTGGCCATGATGTATTTCTATCTCTGTGGAATGCTACAGAATGTAAAATATTTACTTCTTTCTTCTTTCATTTTGAACCCTGCTTTCTTCTGAGATTATGCTCAAAAACATTTCAGCTGGAGGAATTAAGATAGAATGCCTGTACGTTGCTAGAGATGTGGACTCTTAAACAAACCAAAAGGAACTAAGAAAAATAATTGTGAGGCTTTTTGTCCATCCTTCATCAATAAAGTCCTGTTCTCTTCAGCTTTTCCCCCCACCCCTCTGTCCAGCCTGTCCAGCTTAATTGCAAGGAGACTTCATTGCCTCAGTAACCCAAGTGGTGTATGTTTTTCTCGAGAGTTACTGTAGTTACACCTTTTCTGCCTATTGCTGTTACTCTTCTTTATGGAATATTTGTTGATACTTCTAATACTTCTATCAACCAGACTGGTAGCAGGTTATCACAGTCCTTTTCCCTTATGCAAGAATATTGAGATTTTGTAAGGTTTCCTTTCCATTTAGGATGAAAATTAAGACCTTTTGAAGCTTTAATAAGAAGGAAGATGAATATGAGAAACACCCCTGAATAGTTAGAGCTCCCATGTGTGTTGTAGGGGAAACTAGATTCAATTCCCTTCACCTCACCTCACTTCACTTCTGCGAAACTCTTGCTCTCTCTCTCTCTCATGTGTGCCTCAGAAACTGTTCTTTGCTATTTTAGGATGGCTCTCTTTTAAGAGAGACTACAAAATACTGCATAAATTAGCACTTATTGTCCCAAGAATTCAAAGTTGGGTCACCTCCACTCCAGTAAATAATCAAAAGCTGTTTGGCTAGAGACTCCATTGTGCATTTATTTTTGCAGAGCAGATGTCCAACAGGAGATACACTGGCAGTCAGAGCACTCACCTGTATTGTGGAAGATTGACCACAAGCCCCCAGTGTGAACCATGAGATGGGGGGACTTGATTTGGCCTCTCTTACATCCCTAGTCAGCAGGACCGTCAGACTATGCGCTACTCAAAGACCTCCCTCTTGTCAGACTGGACTTTCTAGCCTGCACCCAAGAAACATTTCACGAACAAATTCGTGCCAAACTGGTACACACCAGCAGTGCGTGTCACTCTTGACAGACTGCTTCTTCCTTTGGCAATACCTCTTTGGCCAAAACACTCCTAATATAGCACAGCTCTATGTCCCACTTATAAATTTGGTTTAACCAACTGGTATCTACTGAACCAAAGTCTGACTGACATAAACAAAAAGTTACATCCTCTTCTGTTTCACATAGATTTTATGCTGCACTCATCGCTGTGCTACTGCCAGCACCGTGTCAGTGATGCATATATGAATCAGTACAAACCATTCACAAGTTCTATATTTAAAAGGCTCCGGATGTAGCAGTTCTTCCAGCCTCGTCAGATGTTCAGAGGCGGGTAGGCGTGAAGGGAGGAGAGGGGAAAGGAGTGTTCCGCTTCGAATTCCCACCAGTTTGTTTTGACATCTCCCTTGTATCGAAGTGGCTGGAGCTCACTCGGTGGCTCGCAGAGAGTCGTGTGTTGCCAATCCGATACGATGACTCTGCATACACCGCCAAAAATTGTAGTGGATTTTTCAGCTCAGATCACAAAGCAAGCTCATGTTTAATTTGGTAGCTACTATCATCCCAGCTCTTTTGTGAGGCATTGCTGCTTTACATGTGTATCCCTGTGTTTTACAAGCAAATGACAGGCTTTTTTTCAGATACTTTGCCCAATTATAT
>VZTL01088081.1:0-12271 GCA_013400535.1 Scopus umbretta
AAAAAAAGGTTTCTAAGACCTCAGGTAGATACTTTTTAGTTTTCTTTGGTTCAGTCTCAGGTTCCCATTTTTACATGGCACTTGAGTCTCTCATCATAAAGAGACCTTCTTATGCTAAAGGTGTGAAACTTCTGGATTTCAGACCATCTTTCCAAGTCCCCTGTGGTTTCCCCCGGCTGCCCAGGTAGTAGCGTTGCTGCTGAGTTCTTGCTCTTCAAAGAGAACAGTGCTGTCCCATACAATGAGATCATCTCTGGCTGCCTTGTGAGCGCTGTGGACTTCCAGCCAGGCATAATCCCTTTCCTGGCATTTGAGTCTCATTAATAGGGTTAGCAAGATGCTATCTGCGCTCCATACTTATGTAAATATAACCTGCTAGCAAAGATCTTAATGGCACCTGATATATCACACTGCCTTTACATCTATCAGGAGGTACCACTGCAGGAGTCACTTCCAAAAGCAGGTTGTGTTCTTTGTCCCATGGGTCCCTTTATAAGCCGTAAGAAATGCTGGTGGTCAAGGCCAACTGTTCAGATGTCTTTAAAGTGTCCCACTGGTGACCGAAAATCACTTTGTCAAGATGACAAATGACTTGCACATACCCCATTCACCTTATAGTTTTGCTCTAATGTCAGCTCCATTTACTTGTCAGAAACAGGTATTTTTTTTACTTCCAGTAGTGCAAGTGGGGCAGGGGAAAGGAAGGAGTGAAGGGAACACAGGCTGAGGAAAAAATCTGCTTGTATGGCTTCTATTCAATGTATTATTATAGCTAAGATTTGCAAGCTTTGGTCGCACCAGAATCTGTTTGTACATGTGCAACGCAGAAAGAAGGGAATTCAGTTTTCAGAAGTGAGAACTGTCCCTGCAACGATTATGCAAAACCATGCTTTAACCACTGGATTTTTCAAGCAGAAAATGGTTGTGCAATGTTAGTTTCTTATTTTGGACAGCAAACTTCTTTCCAGAGCAACATTTAAAAATATCTGTTTAATTAACTGGGTCTACCCAGTACATAGGGCATTGTGCTTGTGTCTGTGCTGAAGAGCTCAGCTCAAACCTCTGAACTTGCGTGGGTGGTTTCATTGACTGCAATGGTATTGTCATGTAGCTAAGTGATCACTGCTGTGAATGAGGGCTGCTACATCTCACCCAAAAGCAGCGAGGGCCAGGCCACAAAATATGGTCAGAGTCAGCTCAGGGACTGTGAAAGTGACTTTGACAACTTTGGCTTTTAGTTGTCTCTCAATGACTTCCATATTGCTTTTGCTTCGTTCACGAGTCAAAATACACTTTTTCTCCTAGTAGCTACAGTGTTGGCTGAAGTTTTGAAAGTCAAAATCTAAACAATTTGTCAATGTGGTTGATCAAAAAAAGGAAAGCTTGTTCCACCTTCTTTCTTTGCATCTGATGGAAGCTTTGCATCCATCAGAAGTTTGAGTAGATATGAAGTAGAAACACATAGAAATGAGATGTATCAAATAAAACATTTTCTGACTAAATTCTCCCATGGCCTTGAGCCTTCTCTCACTGGCACCAACTGGATGAAGCCTGCTTGAGGAGGACTGCTGCTACGAGCTGTGCATGAGTTAGGATTTCCAGCTGCCCCTCCGAGATGTTATTAGCACGGAACAGTTGCAGCAAAAAGGAGTAAACCCCTGTGAGTTGAAGGCAGCATTAAAAGACCCCAAAAGCTCTTGCCTCCTTCAAGGAGTCCTGGCTGAAGTGCTCTTGGTCCACATCTCTTCCCACTCTTCTCCATACCGACTGACAAGCTGGGGTTTGCCCCTTCTCTCTGAGGACCACTGTGAATAATGTCCTCTTTTTTTTCCTAATACCACTGTGTAGCACAGGCAAGATCATGTAAGAAAACAAATGCGGGGTCAGCGCTCCATTTACTTGCAAGTTCATTAAAACAGCAGCATCTGGAGGCCTCTTGCCTAAATAATTTTATAATATAAAACAGACTCTTGTTGCTTTCTTTTGGGCTACTATTTTTATTTGGTTGTTGTTCCTAAAGCATTTTGGTCCTACTTCAAAACTTTCTTCAATTAAATGAAGAGGAGTTTTTTTTGCTGCTTTCCAGTTTAAAAGCTGTGCTACTACCACGAAACTTCTAGGAGTCCTCTGGATGATGAAGCTGGGATTGGCAGGGATTTTCCTGACAAAATAACATTAAAAAAACACCTTGTAGATTCAAAATTTGGAAGAAAATAAAAACCCTTCCCCCTTCCCTCTCCCAGCCGAGATCTCCTGTTGCTGCCTCTGGCATGCATCATGTCTTTGAGGATACAGTATCATGAGAAAACTGTCACTTGGTGATGTATTAGGGTAATATATCATGAGAGCATCGTTTCTTTAGAGGATATGGGCAGTAAAAGACATGATTCTGGCCAGACAGAGCAGCAGGGGACCTTGCTTTTTTTTCTTCCTTTTTCTTTAATCTAGCCCTGTTTTTGTGTTGTACAGAAGTGAGTTTCTTCATGGGATATGACTTGTTGCAGAGTAAGTTAGGAGGCCCATTGGGCTTTTTAAACTCTTTAAGAAGTACACGGCCTCAAGGGCTGCTTTGTTCAAAGTTTTTAGAACAGGCTGAAGCCCAAGTTTGCCACTGCCTAAATCTCCAGTGTAAGGGTCGAGTAAGCAGACTTCAGACAGAGAAGGCAATAAAGATGCAGTGACACGTAACTATTGTTTGGATAATATATTTGTAGATTTTTCCCATCAAAATGTGATGAAATGATATTTTTAAAAAAGTCAATGCATCTCTTTTAAATGAACATCAGATGAAGTTTTAATTCACTTCAGTAAAAGAAAAATTACTATCGGTCAGTATTCAGTCTGTAATAGAAGATATAGTTATCTCATCCAAAACCAGGAATTCTGAACTGATGGACTCGGATTTTGATGTACTTTATTGTATTCATGGTCTTGTTTTTCTCTCATTGGCAATGTCTGCTGGAAAATAAGGTGAACACAGTCTATAGGACCAGGATGGCAGTAGTGACGAAACAAAAGTATCATTAGGACACTCTTTTGATGAGACTGAGTTAATTTTTGAGATGGGATGGAATGTGACACCATGACTTGATCTAAAATTTGTTGAATTCAAATGATTTAATAATTTATTTTAAACCTTTGGCACAATCTGCTTTACCTTCTGTCAAAACAATTTGATAATTCATCAGCGCCATCTTCAATAATTTTTTTGGCTAGAGAGTGTTTTCAGACCAGTTTGGCTCAGGGATGATAAGAGCAAACTCCTTCTTCTCCAAGCCATTCTATGGCACTGAAGGGTGGTCAGCAGAGCAGCATGCTCCAGGAGCTAATACACGCAGGGCAGCAATTCTGTTCCACATCTGCTGACTCCAGCTGTGTGCGGGTGGCCTCTGGATTGAGCTAAGGTAGTGGAAGATTTTATGGCCCTCATCCTCCTGTGCCTTTCCTGGGAGAACGAATTCTGTCCCATTGGCTTCAGTCAGGGTAAACCAGGCTAGGCTGGACCACACGTTCAAGATCACTTATTTCGCTCAAAATGAGTTGGACAGTGATCATCTGAAAAGTTTTGCTGGCTGATATGAGTAACTGGGAACAACCAGTAAGGGCTAGATTGTAAGTGCATAGGGTTGGGTCAATGAGCTGTAACCTTTTCCAGCGGCATGGGTACAAGTTTGCACCCTGAGCTTCAAATTGCCAGGTATTGCCTGTGACTACTATTTTCTTAGGTGTTGGCATCAGATTTAGGTGACTGATAATTATCAGATAATACAAGTTCTTTATTGACAAAGTAGAAAAAAACATTAATTTGTGTTGTTTTTTTTTTAAACTTATTTAAAATTCACAGAAAAAGCCATGAATTTTAAATGCATGCGTCTCGTGAAATGCAAAGGTGTGTTCTCCCACAAGAACCTCAGTGCATACCCCTTCCCTGAAACCTGGCTCCTGGGTTACTATAGGTAGTTTTTCAGACTGCAGTGCAAACTGTTGGGAATCTGTGAAGACAGTGTTTCTTATTGCTAGAAGACCATCGTGCTGTTCTGTTGACCGGTAAAGAGTTTGCCTTTAACTTTACAGCTGAAGAACTCTCATCCAAAGTGGCACTTGGAGATTGAGGTGGAGGCAGGGAGACTGAGAGCTAAGAGGTCTGAATCTCGCTTGGCTTTCTCGCTGACTTAATCTGCAGTTATGGTCATGTTGTCTGGCTGTGTCTTTGTGAATAAGCTCACTGGAGCAGCAATGTTGTCATACGATGTGCTTATGCGATGTCTGATGTAATGGGACCCTGATCCCAGCTGCAGCCTCAGCAGTTGCATTAACGCAAACAAATGTAAGAGGAAGAAAGCGCTTTCTTTTCACCATGTAGTAGTGCAGCAGGCTGCTGTCAGGGAGTGTTGGGATTGCAGCAGGCCACCGAGGTCACTTTCCTCATGCTGGTGAACATCATTAAACACAGTGAAAAGAAAATAAAATCTGTTCAGTCTATAAGGGGATGTGAGTGATGTGTCCTGAATGACTTGCACACACTCATGCCTTCCTCACAGCAGTGGGGAATACCTGTTTGCAGTGAAACTTGGTGTCATCTTTCAGCGGGGCTTTTGTTTTAAATGTAGTTCCTAGGGAGTGGAGAGAGCTCAAATTATGAAGGGGGTGGTTGATACTGGCTGAGCACCACTGCAGGGAGAGCTGCAGCCTCCTCCCTGCTCACCCTCAGAGAGGCCAGATAAACTAAAGAGATTACAGGAATGAGGGGATAAATTGGAGGCTACTGTGTGCTCTGTTCAAAAAAAGAAAAAGAGACTTTGTGAACTGAAATGGCATATTTTGTTCCTGACGAAATACCATCATTTGCATCTAATGCAATTCATGCTGAAATCATGGTCATGTTGTGCCATGGGCAAGGACTTAATGCTGAAAGTGCTGAAGCATATGTTTGGCTTCACTCCTGTGAGTTGTCCCATTGAAGCTGAAGACATGCTTAAAATAATAGGACTTTTCTCCCTGTGGAGTGACGCGTATGCCTTGGTGTTTGTAGGTTTATGTGGGTAAACAGAGAGAACTGATCATTTTGCAGAGAACAGACATTGTTTCATAGGGAAATATTTTTTCCACCTTGAATTTAAAAACACACCTAGTGTGCTAAACCATTTTTATTATTGTACTCACAAAATTTGTTTTTGCAAGGAAAACAACAACCCAGATAATTGGAGGGGAACAAGAGAAATTACGCCTTTTTTCTCATGTCCCTTGACAGTGGTTCGAAATGTCTGCAAATATCTCATCTTGGGGAATGGTGTCTCCTCCCTGCAGCCAAATTGTGCGGCTCTTGCTCAGGCAGAGAAATGCTCATGGAAGACAGCAGTCCCACAGTATTAGCAGGGACTGCTTGCTTACATCAACTCCACCAATTAAAGAGAAGTTTGTAAGTTGGACCTGAGGTGGCGAGTTCCAGGCAGGCGTGCCAAAGGAGCAAGGGTGCTATTTTCAGATAGCACCTCAGGGTTTGTCTAGACCATGAGTTATGCACATGTCTAAGCCTGTTCTCAGGTTCAAGTTGTCCCAACATCAGGGTTGCTTGTACATAAGCATAGGTGCAGGCACATGCCTACAAGTCTGGTGCTCCCAAGCTTTGCTGAGGGACAGAGCCTGTGGCCAGTGCTGGGCCAAACCTTTGCTCCTGTGGCCTGTATGGACTGAGCGTGGCTCTGTGCACACTTGAGAGGATGCTCTGGCCATGTGCAACATCTGGCAGGAAGCCAGCAGCACGGCTGGAGAACATGCGGGTCATGGCATGGCATTCTCTGACTTATGTTTGAGCCTGCCTTACACCTCGCAGTGGAGATGTTGCCTAAGTGACTTGAGTGCACTTGCTTCATTAATTTTGAATGGCTTTTTCTTTTCCCAAGGTCATGCGTGCACATTTGAAAGCTGCATCCTGAATTCCCTGGGGGTAACTTTTGCCATTGTTTGAAAATTGCTGTTGTTTTGGTGGATGATCCCACAGGCTTCTCCTGGCAGAAATGTAAGAACACTCTGAACTACTTGGTGAAGAGTCCTACCAGAGTTTCTAATGGGACTTTGATGAATAATGGTAAAAAATTATTTCTTCCAGATTAGCCGTTAATGGTAGTTCTTATTCCTACCTAAACTGTCCCTGTTGCTTTTATTATTTTTTCTCTCCACAGCCTTTTTTGGTTAAATGAAAGTTTAAGCAACAATTTTTTCTAGTCAATATAAATAGTTAATAACCTCAGGATATCAGAAATGCAGTGCAAGCCTCCTAAAAGCATTTTCCATACATAAAAAGGAAAAAAAAAAAGAAAGAAAAAACCAGAATCTCACAGTGGAAATCTAGCCCCCTGAGAACCCACATCTGCAAGGTCTTCAGCAGCCAGCTGTGACAGCAAAACAGTAGGCTCGGGGTACTGCTGATGGAGTTGCTCCTAGGTACAGCCCTGAAGAAACAAAGTGGACTCCTGATTCCTGCCCCCCCCTCCTGACTTTCCAAGCCAAATCCAGGTTGAAAAGAGCCATCCTCCTGGTGGCTGCTGTGAGCCGGCAGGAGCCCAGTGGGGAAGCCTGTAGAAAGTTGGCTGCAGCTTCCAAGCTGTGGTTTGGCACACGTCCTCTCCAAGACTCTGCCAAATATTCAGATTTCTTTTTAGTGTTTTTTTTTTCTTTTTCTTTTCATGTTGGCATTTTATTTAACTGTACCACATGAGTTTAAGGCCGTTAGTTTGATATATTTTGTCACCAGAATGGGCTATTTTGTGCGGAGTTCTTTGATGGAAGGTAAAAATACGAGGTGTATGTGGAAGGTGAACAAATTGCGTTGAGAGAAGGTTGTAGTAAGGGTAACATGAAACAGTAATGCTGGTATTAAGTCTGGTTAGTGTATCTCTCCTGTATAGGAATTTAATATCACCTTTGCATGCCAAGTTAAAGAAGAGACCTTTGGTTCCCACTGGCAAAGCTTGGGAGATGGGAGAAACACGAGCACCCAACAAAACTTTCTGATCTTTCCCCAAAATGCATTCAAAAGTGAGTTCTCCAGCAGTCAGGCTCGGTGAGCGTAGGAGGGGAGTCTGGGGTGATCCTCCGGCACTTCCCTAAATTTTCCTTTCTGAGGGAGTCTGGGATTCCAGTGCAAACTCTTTGCTGGGCCGAGTGCTGACCAGGGAGTTGTGTCAGTTGTGGCAGCATTGTTCGGGATCAGTATGACCTCTTTTAAAAAAATACGTATTTTTCCAACACTAATAAAAATCTTAGCTGAGGTTCTCTCCATTTCTGTGTGTGTGCCTCAGCACTAAATTAAAAAAAAAAAAAATCCCAGATGTGAATCTATAAACCATCTGTTTAAAATAACTGTTGTGCAGGACTATAATTAAAAGTTATTTATTATTGAATCTTGGGATCTTATTATGGATTTTGACTGACTCCCAGGTTTCTGATTTAGCAAACGGTTTATGTATTTATGAGCCATGTGTCTCTTCTGCAATTCTCGGTGCCAGAGTGCATGTCCTTTAAAGAAAAGGAAAAAAAATCCCCTACTCTCCCATAACTGTTGACTTCTGAATGTTGCTGTCTAAGAAGTTTTCTCTTAAGAACAGCAAAAATCAAAGTATCTGAGAGCTTTCAACAACTCCAGAGACGCTGTTGACAACACAGATGGAGGTTTGGTAATTCAGCTCTCCTGCATGTAGCTACTTAGCAACTTTTTAAATGTATGATTGGGACAAGTAATGAAATGTTATGATTACTGGGGATAGGAGGGGTCGTATTTGGAAGGAAAGGGTTTGTAGCTGAAGTTCTTTTGCTCTCGCCCTCTGCTTTGCCCTTGTGAAATGGGAGGGGAGGAGGCAGCAAAATCGAAACAAGCAGATGGACAGTACACATTAAGAGTGGTGTTTTGGATGACAGGGTGAAGGGAAAAAAAAAGCCGCCCTGGTGACAATTGCTCTTTGTTTTATCTTTGTACTTTTACACCCAGTGGGCCTAGGAGATCTGCACTGGATAATGCCTGACTGCAGTAGACTAAACAATGATTTACCAGCCCTGTTTTATCTGCTGCTGTCCTATGACTGATCTGTATGGTACATTAACCCTTTCCTCCACATCTGCTGGCCAAGTTTTCCACAAGATGCAGCACTGAGATAAAACAACAGGATTTTGGGGAAGAATGTCAGGGTTAAATCTGGTCCTAGAAGAAGCAAGAGCACTTGGCTGCACTCCCCTGGAGCTATGCTCATCTCTGTGTACTACAACAGGGATTTTGCTGTGAAGACTATGTCAGGGCAGTACATTACGATTGTGGCTCTACCCTATGTTTTTTCAGCAAAAGGCCCAAAAGGAGCTGTGGGAGCTGCAGCCCTGAGTGGTGCCGTACCTTGCACCCTGGAAGAACAGCCCAGCCCTGATGGCAAGGAGTAAGGCATGGCAGGGAGTAAGGCATCTCAGGGTGGCATTTGAAAAAGCCAGTTTCAGAGCTGTGGGGTGACTTGCCTATAATACCGGCTTGAGAGGGGGAATATAAACTTTGCAAATCCCACCTCATTTAGGGCTTAGCCACCCTTCTTATAGTGACAAAGATTGGCTCTATTTATCTGGGATATACAGACCTCTCTGCAGGCAGGAAGCTGCAGCTTCTCCTCCAAGGGATAGAGCTTATCTTGCTCTTTTCTTTAAAAAAAAGAAAAAAAAAAAAAGGGGGGGGGGGTGGTGGAATAAGTGTGGCACCTCCTGCCCACCTTTCAGCATCATGCTGTAGCAACTCACCTTTGAGACAGTGATCCAGGTTTGGTGCCTTCTACCTCCAGGAGCAATTCAAAGATTCGCCTCCTGCTCTCTCCACGAGTATCCTTGCTGTCAGGACTGGTGGCTTTTGGGAGCATGAGGAACAAGCCCCTCTTCTGCTGAAGTTGGGCCACTGAGCAGCAATTTGTTCACAGTCTACTGGGCTAAAGAAAGGAAGTATGAATCTGCAGCCTACTGCTTAACACATCCTCCCAGGGGGGAGGACCCTTCAGTTCCCATTGCTGCAGCATGAGCCACTAATGTACTTTACGTGGAAGAGCTGCTTGATGAAAAATAGCCCTTGGCATCGGGATATGAACTCCAAAATCATCTTCCCTCCCAGTCACTAGGTTGTACATCCCGGCTCAGTTTTGCTTTCTCTTTCCAATTACTTCTGTCCTCACCTGTAATACAGGTCCTGAGTTTGGGGTTGAGACACCAGAATTGCTGGTGATAAGGGATGAAGAGTAAGATCCAAATTTGGCTGCCCTCCTGGGTTGGCTCAATGGTACCAAAGTTGTCACTGGCAGAGAAGATTTCTGATTGAAGTGATCTGGGCCAAACAGGAGACTTCCAGTTAGGAATGGTAACTAGCAAGTAGCTCCTTTTTGAAATATGTGTGTTGGGGTCATCCTTAGGAACATTTTTTATCACCAACAAGATGCAACCATGTCAGGATGTGCCTGAGGTCAGAGGGAGGCAGCTGGTACTCAGGGGAGAGGGCAAGAAGCCGTCTGGGAAGGTGGGCTGCACAAGATGTTTGCCCCAGGAATCTCCTGGGAATCAGGGAACAAAAACAGATACGGTGCTGTGTTCTACTTCTTGTCCCTTTCCTGCCACCTGCAATAATGATTTCTCCCTTTGAAAAGGGAGTCCGATGGGTAGCTGCCTGCTGGACACCCTGATGTGGGTCCTACCCAGCTAGTTTGGCCCAGAGCACATCTCGTATCTCGCAGAGGATCATGATGCATGCTGCAGCTGGGTAAATCATGTTCCCCAAAGGAACATACTCTAAACCAAATTTTGCCCTTCCTTCAAACCCGCTTTCACCATGCAGGAGATTTTCCCACAGATAAAGGTAACGGGGCCGTTAAACTTATTAAATCTTTCCTTGAGCAAACGCTCATTAAAGAGAATCAGATCTTAGCAGAACCCTTTAAAATACAGACTGTGTGTAGTCCATTTGGTAAGCTTGATTCTACCGCCCTTCAACAGGCTTTGTGGAGGCAAAGTCAGAGGGCACTACATTCACGTAAAGGGAATCAAGATTTCAACCTTCGCTCTAAAAAAAAGTTGTTGAGCCAGTTGCACTGCTGTGCTGTGGCTGCTTTGTGCTGGTCCAGAGCTACAGACCTGACATAAATTCAGCTTAACTCACCAGTTAAATTGCATTTATGGCTGCTCTGCAATGCTGGAGTGATGCAGAGCATCCAGCATGTAGCAGTGACCTGGCTTTTTACAGTAGTCATTTGTGTCACTGCAGCTGTGCTTTAGGGCCAGATTCTCATTTGCTGATTTCACATGGGCATGGTGAGAGTGAGTCCTCATTTAAGAACTGATAAGATTGAAGTGCCTTTATAGCTCCCATCAGATCAGGCAGTGACTTTGAAGAAAATAAACCTCTGATTTTAGACAAAGAGCTGGAGTGTAATAAAAGCTGCATGTTATCCTTCACAGGCACCTTAAATAAGGCTACAGGGAGCAAAAGAAAAAGACTGGAAAGCACAGTTTCTTTTCCTTTAGTTTTATGATTTACATTTTCCTAGCCCTTTGATTTTTTGGTCTCTAATTAAGTCATAAGATTGGGTGAGGTGGGTGCTTGCATCTAGTAAATAGCCACCTGTGTCACTTAATGAACTGAGCTACTAATTATAGGTAGAGGTCACTTCAGAGGGCTACTTTCAGTCAGGAATTTCAAGTAGCAAATTTTTACTGAAAGAAACCCCCAAAGTATTTGTTTTGTGCCCTCATTTAAAGGCAAGGATAACCAGAAGGACTGACACCACAGGGGCAAGCCAGGCTATAAATGGAATATTTCTCCTGCCGACTGTCGCACATCCCCTATTGACATTCCTTAATGTGGTCAGCGTGCTCTTTGACCTTGGCCACCAATGACTTTTTGCCTTAGAAAGATGACACTATAATGTACAGTGATTCTGCCTGCTTGTGCTGTTTCATTGCTTTTCACCATGTGGGGGAGAAAGATGAATTACAGTAGTCTCTTTTCTAGTATAGTGTATAGTGGGGTCTTTTGAAAACCCTCTGGGTAGCTAGGTAGTACTGCTGGCTAAAAATGACTTTCAGCAGTGGCAGAGAGTTTTGTTTTCTCTGAGGTTGTCTCCTCTTCTTCAGCCATCTGTCCTCTTGTCACTGTGAGAAACAGTTCCTGAGCTGTGCTGTTCATGGTACAACACCTCAAGATCCCAAGGATATTTTAACATGTGTATCATGTAGCTAGTTGGTCATTTAAGTAAAGTGGATTTCTTCAGTGGGGCACGTTTTCTGTACTGTGATGGGTAGCAGTTATGAATTACTGTCTAAGTGAAGCATCAACAACATTTACTTGGGTTTCTGGATAATTCAGAGGCTGTCTTCTGCGGTGTTCCGTCAAGGGGAAAAAGGAGTTTTGAATCACAAGGACCCCTCCTGAAGCAAAAGAGCAAATTGCTAGCCTCATGTTTTATTTTCTGAGTTGCAAGGAACTGAGCTGTGGATTTGGTTTGCTTGCAATAGCTTTTGTTTTTCTTTTTTTTCCCCAGAATAAGGAAGTGACGTGCAAGAGAGAGAAGTGTCCGATGCTGTCCAAGGACTGTGCTCTCGTAATTAAGCAGAGAGGAGCTTGCTGTGAGCGTTGCAAAGGTGTGGTTCACTTCCTGCTGTTTCCCTCTCTTTAAAATTTTATCAGTTCCCATTTATGTGGCCAGAGCCAGGACAAAGTTGGGAGCTTCTCAGCTGGGCCTTGGCTGTCACCAGAGGCTTGAAAAGGGCAGTAACAACAATTAAAATCAATATGTTTTTAAAGCTGGTGGAGATGCATAAATTCACATATTTGTCCTGTAATTATTAGTTCTTTCGCAATGACAAACCCTCAGAAATATGTCTTTACTGTACTTCATTGGTATGTTGTCAGTCTTTTGAGAGACATCTTGTGTTCTAACTTTATCTATCAGAAATATTTTACGTCAAAATTAAGCTGCTAGTAGTCACTGGTCAATAAGAATGCCTCAAACTTTTTTTGTGGTTGAACAGAATAGGAATAATGCTTCTGAGTAATAGAGAGCAGAGCAATTATCCATGACTACTTTTATTTCTGCCTATACTAGAAACAAACCTGCCAAATTCTATTCATTTTACTTCCAGATTCAAGTAATAATATTGTGGACATTTTTATTAAAGCCAAAATGGGCAACAATCTGAACATTGTACATTTATCTATTGTCAAACCATGTGTCTTCCAAGCTCCTTAGAATGAGCTAATTAT
>VZTL01088105.1:0-19049 GCA_013400535.1 Scopus umbretta
ACAACAGGAAAATAAATACTATAATGCATACTTCCTAATATAAAAATGGTGGTTTATGGAATGGGTAGGATAGGAAAACAGATGCTGAAAAGGCTGAAAGTAGATGGCTGTTCTCAGACCTTAGGTTCAAGGGAGAGAATGGCATGGGGAAGGGGGAGAACAAGTACAAAGGAAACCCTCGTGTTCAGAGGGTACAAGCTTTCACCCTTAAATCCAAAGGTGCTGAGCCCAAACAGAATAATTTACCTCTGCAGGGATTGTCTTGGGGGTCCTTTTTAATGACAGAGCTCAGCTCAGAGAATTGATATACCACAGGAACACATTTCTTCCTTTTCTCCTTTGTGGTCAACGCTTAGGATGATGTATCATTAGCTAAGAAAGGGTTTCTGAATGAAGGGGCTTTTTTCACCTAGAATATGCCAGATTACAGTAAAATACAGATGATCTTCACATATTTTTCCAGGCAGGACTCATTTAAAATCTTTAATGCCATTGCAAATTGATCAGCTCAGGAGGTAAAGTAAAACCAGCACAGTATCACCATGCTTAAGAAGGCTGCTTCTGCCCACTCAGGGCAGACGCACAGACCAGGAAGGTCTGCACATCCCTGCTCATGCTTGATCCTTTCTGATACCTGAACTTCTGCCCTTAAGCATGCTGTGTGCTAAACCTCCCACGTACGTTCCTGTGGCAGGCATGCTAGCACAGCTGCTCCCTAATCCCTCTTGCAGCTTGCATTCAGCTCAGGCAGACCAGGCTTGGGTAAAGCACCTTTTCCTACGCAGACTTTCTTTCTTAAATACTACAGGACTCAGGAATATATCTGCTTAAGAGAGTAAGTAAAAGACACAGTATCCCACACTTGAGTCATATCAAAGTTGCACCAACTTTTACACTTGTTTCAGTTCTGAGAAGCTGATAATCCTCCATTCTACCAGATTCCTGTAAAAAAAAAATCAGTCAAATCCGGATGCAGCATGAGGCAAGTGGGCACTACAATGCTTGGCTTCCTCCATCAGGGGCTTCAGTCTGAAATTTCCACAGAACAAGATCATCCATCCTACTACCCAAATACTGCAGCTGTATTAGCTTTACTGCAATAGTCAAAATGAGTCCATAGATAAATACCAATCTGGTGGCTTCCCACTCTTTTTCATGCCTCTGGGCATAAACTTAAAATGTCCAATGATTTTTTATTTGGCTGTTTTTCACATAGAATTATTCCTTCTGCACTGATACCTTTTATGCATTATTCAGCACTACAGTTAAGAGGATTAGTGTCAGCCATAGACTGCAGGCTATCTCTCTGCTGTTTTTAAATGCTATCACTAAGGAAGATTGTTTAAAGCAAGTCACTAAAGTACTATGAAATGTGAAAATAATTTTTGCTGCTGATGAACAGTTAGCAATTTATATTTAATATTAATTATTTCATTTAGTACTGCTTCTTCTTGGTAATTGGGTCACTTATTTAATAACTACAAATGCCAAAATAATTGAATCTCTTAGGAAAAACGATGTTAAATGATCCAGTTACTGAATTCTGAGGCTCTTGCATGAAATCATCCCTCTTTCTATGGGAAAGAACCCCTGTCCCTGGAACCCCAAAGGACCCTTAGAGGCCCCCACATGGTAGGGATCCTGGGGAGGGGGGGGTGCAGAGACATTCCCATTATGGTGCCCTAGAAACGGTAGAGAGTAGGTGACCATTCACAATTCCAATGTACTCAAGCTCTCATGGAGATTGAGACTGGCCTGGGACTCCATGTTGGCTGTAGGACCCATATACCGTGGGGTTTCCTCACTCCCCAGCAGGGAAATCTAGACTGAATCATGAAGAAAATTCCATTTTCCTGATGGAGTGAGGTACCTTGGTCTGGCTTTTGATATATAATTATTTGAGTGAGGAAGAGAGCTTCATGTAAGGTTCTCCAGGGAAATGACCTATCCTACCATAAGGGTGGTATCTGATATTGCTAGTTATCCATTAGAGTTTCCACTGGCACAATTCAACCATTTCATAATTCATTACTAAATTTTACAGAAAGATGATGAATAGTTTTATTGCTCCTAAGAAATTACATGATTGGTTTTAAGACTTTTTTGTCTGGAGGATATGTCCAGTTCTGTCAGTCACAGACTGACAACTAGGCAGCAAAACTGCTTACAGACCTCTAAAACCTCCCCTTCCCTTCCTGTAGACCGGTTATTATTTCTCAGTACATTAAGCCACCTGAAAAGTATGGTGCTTCTTTTTCATGACGCAGGATTCCTTTTCACCTCTGCCACCTTGCCACCTGTGTGCAGACCCAAGTCTGTATCTCCTTATCTGCGCTGGTACTTGCAAAGAGCTCAGGGTAGAGAATGGGAGGCTGATGTAGGGTTTCTTTAATAATTGGCCCATAAAACTGTTCAAGTCACCTACAGCTTTCAAAAGCTTAAAAAAATAAATCATGAAGTAGACAACCCAGACATATGTTGCCAAGGAGACTGGAAGAGACAGAAGACAGAGGCATGAGATGATTATAGCTAGGGGGAATAGTACACAGTCTCGTCAGTACAAACACCACTGATACACAGCAGACATTAAACTATCATGCAGGTGAAATAAAACAGCACATAAAAGCCGTTCACAAGTTCAACAGCTTTATGACATGGTTCCTCTGAGTCCTTGAGTAACCAGCAGTAAAAATCAAGATCCAGCTAAGACTAAGAAGCACCCCTGAGTGACAGGAGGAGTCTGAATACAGCAAAAATTCTTCTCTTTTAAGAATGTGTGATACTAAACCTCTAACTGTCAAATGTATTAAAATGAAAGGATAGAGAGTCATAAGAAGGCTCAATTGACCATTTCTTGCTTAAATCATGCCCAGATCCCATACTTCCAACTTCCAATATCCAGTCACTCAAAAGTCATGCAGCAAAATGAAACTTATTACAAGAGATCGCGACGTACCAGCTTCGTAAAATGCTGTTAACTAAAGTTAGCTATCTTGCCAATGCCTGAAACCCTTCAAAATGAACTGCTTTTCTCACACCTGTGAGAGTACAAGGATGTCATTTTCCAGTGATATGACTGGCCTTTTTCCCTGCAAAATAAGCCCCTGATGACAACATGCCTCTGAGGCTCAGATATCCCAGTACAGAAATCCCACTCCAGTACCTAAATTTGGGGGGCTCCCATGCTTTTGTGTATAGCCACTCCAAAATTTTCTTAATGATGGCAGTCCTTCAAAGAATAGCAACAAAAAGGTTTGTAGCAGTTGCTGGATTTGCTTCTGCCATTCAAAATCTGGACAGGCCTTTGCCACTGCTGAGCTAGTCAGCTCTGGGGAAGCCCCAGCCAGAGCTGTGTTTGTGGACTACTGTCTTGGGCTGTCCTCCCACTCCACAGCATGAAGGTGTGCCAATACGTGTGCCAAGGATGCCCAGTGGTGGCTTGTTGGCTCTGGAGAATAACATTTTTAAGGCTTTTGCAAGCTGCTTATGACTGGGTCTTTTTTAAGACATGAAGATACTGAGGTGTTAGCAAACACTTTTCATTCTCAGTAAGAAAGTCAGTCCAAATTATTTTCAAATATGGACTCACAGGCTGCAACAAGAGAAGGATACTGAACAGAAAAGCATGGCTAAAAAGGCAGAAGTTGCACAATGAAAAATTTCACACCAAGTTAAAACCAAAACTCAGTACAAAGAGTAGCCCACTAGACAACAAACCAGCAAAAGGACCACGAATGCACAAAGTACTAGGAGAAGAAGAGAAAGAGAGAGAAAGAAAATGAAACATGGAGAGAAGGATTGTTGTCACCAACACGGAAATCAAAGCAGCATGTAAACAGTCAGCCTACATGGCAGAAAAGCCATCTGGCCAACAAACAGCCTCATCACACTGCTTCTGAGTATCCATCTGATCATGGGCTTGAGGAAGGGATGACTGAAAAATAAGACAGTAAAATCAGCATCCAATGGGTCCCCAAAAAATGACCAATGCTGAAATTTCCTCTAAGAACAAAAGACGTTCTTCAAATCTCTAAAAGGAAAAATACCTCTTGTTTGGTACAGGATTTTCCTTGTCCAGCCTATCCAGCAAATAATAGATGGTCAAAGACATTAAGCTACTGCTTTGCTCACCATTTTACAATTTTACAATTTTATTATGACACAGTAATTTCCAGGGATGTTAATACTGGTTTGTTACATTTTCCCTACTGGACTGAAGCCAGGTTAAAAATATACAGACATATATACACATTTATCACACACATATATATATTTATCTCAGCAAGCCATTACTGTCTCTCTGTCAGTCACCAACTCTTATTCCCTTCCCCCTAGCACCTGGCTTCCGACTCCTCCAAAGAGAGGCGCATGAGAAAGAGAACACTCTGTGTATGGTGCTAAATTGAGTGTGCTGGATTTACAAATATCCAGTAGGATTTAAATAGCTGTTCACTTAATCTCTGATATTTAAGCGCTAAACAGTGAGTTTCTGCTACTTGGATTTTCAACATAGTATTGAAACAGATCACATTTGAGTTTTAAACTTTAAAAAAATGGATTAAGCAGGAAGCAATACATGAGAAGTCATGTCATCGCAGGGAGTGTGGTTTTGGAGGGAGTAGATCATCATCTAACTAGTAATACCTGGGAATGTTACAGTTGTGGACATCAAGCAATCCCTCGCCTTGCATGGGGTATTTCATATTCCAGCATTTGCAAAGACGAGTGACAAGATGCGTAAATCTTTGTGGGTGCTCAAAATGCATGCAATGTGAGAATCCGGGCAACAGTCCTGCACATGAAGGACAGCCAAGGATAAGCCATGCATGCAAGACTGTACACACATGAGTTGACATCAAAGGTGCAGAATCCCTAGCCACAGGCTAAAAGATCCTATGCCAGATGCAAAGCAAAAATGTGGAGTACTAATGACAAAAACAATATGACTTTATTTGTCTTTGTATACTTTAAACAAGCCTACTTGTCTCAATTTTTTAAAAAAAGTTTGCTTTATGAAAACATGACGTAAAACTTAAAAATCACCTTTGATGGCTGCTAAATATCCTCTCAGTTCTCTCTGGAGCCTGGAACCCTCTGCCTGGAAAAGAAAAAAAACAAAGAAAAGCAAGGAAGTGAAAACACATTTCAGTTATGTTACCGAAAACACATTTTGGTTATATTTTATGCCTTAAAACATGCATACAGTATGTCAAACTTAAGAACAAAAAGCATTTTCAGGAACTATCTGATGAATAGTGTCACATGTTGCAAGCATGCACAGGTTCATACAGAAAAGTTGGCCTGGCCAAGATGCTATGCACAGTGTACTCTCTAGGCTAAACCTTCTGGTTTTATTTTATCAATCATCTGCACAGGAAAGAATTCCAGCCAAAGAAAGGCAGCTATATTTTATGGCCAAGGTCCAGTTCAAGTCAGCCTGGCCAATGTCCTAACCCGAAACAGTAAGAAGTACAATCATCTCTGCTTGAAACCACTCAAATGAGGCCAGTCTAGATTTACAGAAAATCCATGCCCTTACATAAATGGCTTACTACTTTTGCAAACATTTACCCAAGTATTTTAACATTTTAATATTTTGTAAGCAAATAATTCTAAAAAACAATAGCATTAGTTATTTTGCTTAGCTTGGCTAGTGCATCTTGCAGTCTGCTGTGAAATCTCAACTGTTTCTTTGGCAAATACATCAAAATGATCTTTCTTTATCTTATACCAACAATCTTTGAAAAACTCAGAACAGACTAAACAAAATGGGTTGCTTTACTTCTGACTGCCTCACAAGTTGGACTTCACAGCCCCTAGGATTTGCAATAAAATCTGTGCTACACTATAGCACATACTTTACTGCTAAAAAGCTGTTGTCCAGGACACCTTCAATAGCCTGAAGATTTTGGAAACATTCCACATTTATTGGTACCCAATATCCTTCAAATTATTTATTTAAGCAGTTGGAAACTATAGGAATATCAGCTTGCAGTCACATTTTCTCACATACAGCTACACCATATGGAAAAATCAGCTGCAAAATATGACCGACTGCTTTGGAGTTTTTCTCATATTTTTCTTGTGAAAGTTGGACCCCAAAAGGCTGCACGTGTGAATACTTTACAAGGCAGTCTCAACTGGTATGAGCTGTTGTAACTCCATTTAAGTCAAAGGACTTCTGATGTCAGTAAAGGATTTGCCATCAGCTGCAGTGATGTTCAGAGCATTCAGACACAGAGGATCATATGAAATTCAGGCTGAAAGGGACCATCTGGAGCTTAGCATCCATCTACCTGCAGCCACATAAATCCAAATGTTGGTTCTCACAAAATACTCATTTGCCACCCTAGTGCATGCACTAGCAGATTACAGCCACCAAACTCACTTGCCTCTCCCAGCTCCATGCAGGGAACTGGTGGCTTTTAGAACTGGATTAAAAGCCCCCAAATCACAATGCACCATAAGAAGAGAACAACTGTTTTAAGGTCCTGGAAATATTAAAGAATTTAGAAGGTAAAAATGCCTGAGTGGGCAGACTGAATTCACTTTATGGATTCAAGGAACTGAAGGTTGCTTTGGCACTAATTTGGTCTGAAGCAAAACTCCTTTTTGAACTTAAATCCATTAATCAACTATATTCTGAGCAAAGGAATAGACCCACCAGGGCGATACCCGAGAAGCTGCTGAGTAACAGCAAGAGCACAGCAGCACTGAGACCACCAATCTGTCTCTGGTTTGGGACCATATTTTATGCTCCAGGGCAAGGCAAATCCTTCCCTTGGTTCAGGATCAAAGTTCCGTACCAAAGCAGGAGCCAGACAGGCACCAGCTAAGTAATGAGTGGATTAAACCTCAGGCTTAATTACTTACAACACAATAGAAAGTTCTGAAAGTAGTGGTAGCTTGATATGTCCCTTAAGAAAACATATACACATACATCTTCATACTGTTTAGTTAATGTACCACCTTAAAACATCATAACAACACATTTTATCGTCCTACATAACACAGTAGCATCCTAACACTTCAGAAGCTGACTTTTTTCTACTTCTTTCCCTGCTAGAATGGGAGGTAGAGAGATGACAGAAGTTGTCGGCTTTCCACAGAGCAAGGCATTAAGTGAACAACACTGCCACAGAGGAAAGGAGATTGAACCTGGGGGCAGAATTTCTCGCTCTAAGATCTGAAGAGGAGTATCAGTAAACATGCAGCAGAAAGAGGAGGGAAGTTCCCCTTTTATGCATGCCAGTCTCCTCCTGGGAGGATCCCTTGTACTCTGAGAAGCCACATGAAGGTATAGAAATTACCTTTCCAATTCATGTCTTCTTTGGCCTGAGTGCTAGTACAGCCTCTTAGCTTGCGGTGAAAATGGGAAGCAGATACTCACAGCAACTCAATTCTTCTTCATGGTCCAGCTGAACAGGTGCCCGTATAATAACAATTTTTCATTATTGAAGAATTTCTGACATTTCAGAAGCAGCATTGCAGGCTCCACACACCTTGCAAACCATGGCAAGCCGTAGTGGTTTTAAAAAGCACTGTTTTAAAATTGCCACATATTTAATATTCCCCCTTCTCGATGCTTACTCATACACTTTTTTCGCCTTTCTGGTCTATAAGATCAATCATCTGATGGTTCTGAAACCACTGCTCCAAATATCTTTATTAAGGCCATCAATTTTGTTAATTGAGATGAAGCTTCTTGGAGGAGAATGAGAAGTAGGTGTCATTTTGCAGATGTTGTGCTTCTCTGAAATGAGATTTCCCAAGAAAGCACTGATGCTTCCTTTATCATTTCATAATTTCTTTTACTTGTTCTACATGAGGCAGCACAATGAGTCAGAGTTTCATAATATGCAAGAAAATTCCAGAGAGAAATCTCAACAGCATACTTAAAAGCAAACTTCTCACAATCACGTTGTTTGATAACAGCAGACACATTCTCAGCAGACTCCAGCACCAGGAATCACTACTCTTAGCTCACCTGGTCAAACTCAACAAACAAATTTCCAGAAACCTGTCAGGCACTCCTGTTAAACTGCACGTAAGAGCAAGGGAGGCATGCTAACAACCCAAACCAACATCCCTCACTAGGAATATCGGCACAGCTCTCCACAGCGATGTCCCAAACAACAACTAGTTACTCTGAACACTGTAGCATACAGTCAGTGCCACTGCCAGCTCCCCTTTTATACTCTCTGGCCTTACTACATGGTCAGTGTTACGTAGCCAGGTAAAGACACGTGCACCCAGCAAGATAAGGAGGCTCAGTGTTTCAGGATCTTGTCATCTACAGCCACAGGTCTTGCACACTTTTACAGCAGCATTAAGCCTTTTCAGTACTACTGATTCTTGTGTATGGTTAGTTTTGGTTTTCTTTTTAAAGAATAGTACCTAGCATGTCTTAGCACTGGAATTAAGACAAAGAGAGCCACAGCACAGTTAGCTGGAAGACTGACACGACCTACAAAAACTTAATGATTAAAACCATAAAAACCATGGTTTGTGTCTTACCAGCTTTTGCTTCCTGATGCATTAGAAAAATCGTTGCTTCCACTCAGAAATTAAAGGCCACCTTGCCATCCATGACCTATTTGCCAGGCATCATTTATTCACAGCTTTCCAGGAAGAACAGAAGAGTTTGATTTTTCTATCATGTCACATACAGGATGTAAACACAATACTTCTTCATAGGAAAGGTCAGAACAACATGTGCTTGATACCAAAAAACAAATAAATCACTCCACTTTAGCGAGAGTCGAGCACTGTCAATGCTGAACACTGAGCACAGGTTAATTAATATTAATAATCTACCCCATAGAAATGCAAACCAGGTAATTATTAATGCAGCTCTAAGTCTAATACTGGAATTTTGTCAATCCATCACTAAGACATCAGGGACATAGCTCAAAAGAAAGCATTTTCTGTATCACCTGGAAGACATACTTTATTGTAAAGTGCAGTTATTAGCCACAAAGTAAAGCAGCACTGTCTCTCTGTTTCCAAACGCTTTAGGTACTATTTACCGGTAGGTCTTTTAGGGAACTCAGAAGTATGAATGCAAAGGACTACTGCATTAAGTGGAGCTTAACAAAGTAAGAGGCTATTGGGAAAAATCTGTAATTCAGTATGAAATATATCTGTGTACCAGTGTACCCTATTTTACCATTTCTCAGCCTCCTTATAGTTTCTAGAGCTGTCTCCCAAATTCTGGAATCTTTTTCTTAAAGAAATACATTTCTTCTTTTCTCTTTCTACAAGCTGTAAGAGACTTGGGTTTTGAATTAGTTTTCTAGTGCATCACTTGAACAAAGTTGGGTTTGCAACCTTCTCTGGAATCACAGAGGTTTTTGGCATCCCAGTACCTACAAGGAGAGCATCAAATTTGTGGTCCAGCCACTAAGAAGGCTGAAGAGTAAGAATGTCATCACTCTGGTTATTAATTAATGTGATGAGTTGAAGTAAACTGCATCAAACCAAACAGGCTCCTCAGACAATTTGGACTAATTCAGAAAGTATGAACTCTGAAAGTAAGTCCAGCAAGCTCTGCCCCACATTAGTAGTGACTCCCAGTAGTCAGTTGAGAAAGCTCTGTGCCTGCAGTGATACTTAACTTACTAATGCTTTTACTGAACCAATGCTCCCTGTTTCAGATGAGGACTGCACAGAAAATACTTGGCACCCTCCTTAGATGAAATCCCAACCTTCTTGCCTCACAACTAAACCTCTTCCGCTCCAAGCTAGGATCTTACCTTCATTACCTATTACATCTTCCTACAAGCATACTCATGTCCTGAAAGTAGGGCCCAGACTAATGATTTTAATGAAAATTTGGGGTGTGCAAAGACAACAAGTACAGAGTCTATAAGTCTATGGCTAAAAGTAATCTATACGTATTAAATGTCAAGCTAGACTTTCTGAACATGTACTTGGCCTCTGTTTATGCCTATAACTGCATATTCATAACTAAATTCTTAAATAACATATATAAGCTATGTATTAACATGTCTGGTAGAAAACTGTCCAGAACTGTTTGTTGTGAAATGGGTCAGTTCAGTCCGTGTGCTGAATTCCAGACCTGGGCTATGTCAACTATAGCCAGGGCTGGTTATCCCAAAGGGCTCCTGAAGAAACATATACCAGTCTGCTTTAAAAATAGTCAGAAATAACTTGATCATTCAACTGTACTGCCCGGGAGAAAACAATTAGCACAGTCACTAAAGCTGCAGAGGCATAATAGGTTATATCCAAGGGGCAATCAAAACCAGCCCAGTGTGACAACAATTTAGACTTTACATTTGGAGCAATCAATAGGTAAAATCAAAAAAGCAAAAACATTGGATCAGTGCTCTCTCCTTTGAAGTGAGGAATTAGTTACGATGGATTTGGGCTGTTCCTGCAGAGACAATTTTGTGGCATAAACCAGAGGACCTCACCTTCCTGGGTATCCTGCCTGATTGAAAATTAGTGAGGTTCAGATGAGATTCAATGGCACACTATGTCTCTTCTAATCCTGGGAAAAATGGCCCCTCAGACATAGTGTAATTATTAAACATACATTTCAAGACGAAATGGTAATCAGTAGAGAACCCCCTCCCATAGTCCCCAGAATACTTTGCACATTGTATTGCTTGTATTTGGCTTAGGGGTCATCCACTATCTGAAGTATGCTTTGGGACTGCCCCTGAAAAGATGCCTGTCAGGTGTAGTCCCTCTGAATGCTCTTTGCAACTACTTCTTGGTGCGCAGAAAAGAAGCTTCCTCGCACTAGTCTAGACTGTGCTTTCCTGTGTCTGGTTTACTTCAGAGTATCTATCAGGGACAGAGTTTGGCATCAACTCAGTTTAGCAAAGGAGTCTCACAAGTATCAAAAATCCCCTGCAGTTTTATATGAGATTCTACAGGCAACAAAGGAAATCTGGGTATTAGCTAAGAGAAAATAGTGTCTCCCAGTCAGAGTAACTTTAGTGCTCACATGTTTTGTTTATTCCCTGGATTCTTTTTTCCATCTCAAGCCTATGCACAAGATCAGTAAAATAAGGGGTCTAAGGGGAGAAGATAAGGTAGGTTTAAAGATGGTCACATAGATATGTGACCTAGTAATTCCCATAGGAAAGAAGGTGTTGCAGAACACATTGAACTTCACAGGATTACAACACATATTGAGGCTCCCCTTCTTCATCATGTCCTTCATTCAACTCCAGATTAAGACACCTATGACTGTCTACATGAGTTGGGTGCCTCTCCTCCTCTTAAAGGCAATGTAGATCTCTTCAGTGCAACCTGTGGAGTCAGGAGGGCAATTAAGAAAACTCTAAAGCCAAAACCATTCACTCAGCATAGCTGTCTAGTGCCTTTCATGATACCCTGCAAGACATCCACAAATGGCAAACACAACCTGTCCTAAGGGACCTGCCAGCTCTGTTGAATGGCATTTGGAAGCCAGAGAGGACAACACTAGGGCCTCACAAGTAGCAACAGATGCCAACATTTAGACAACTGACTCACAACCCTCACAGTGGCTGCTCAACTCAGTTCGTGGGGCTGTGCCAGGTGCCGCAAGCGGCCCCATCACAAGCCATGCCCTCACTGATGGGTGCCATCCTGCAGGACCTGTGCCAGGCGGGCAGAGCCGGCGGCTGGTTAAGAGGCATCCCCTGACCTTGAGAGGGTTTGAACCAGGTCCAGGCTCTGTCTGGGAGATCCAGATGTGAGCAGCAGGAGATGCAGATGAAGCATAGGTCCCCTAGGCATGTGGACCTGCACACCTATGACATGGCTCAGGGAGGGACTGCGTGACCTGGGCTGAGGACCAAGGCTGAGCTAAAATGAGACTCCGAGGCCCATGTGCAGGGCTAGGGGTCTCAGATGGTGCTGATCAGAGCCATTAAGGCCTATTGATTCTCCCAGGTGACTGATAGGCTTCTGTCTTGGCCCTCCAGACCACACTGCCCAATTCAGCACAAGCGTCTGGAAAGACCCAAATCAAATGCAGACACCCACATTCAGGTGTCGCAATCTGGAACTGGATGACCCTCCAGGGGCAGGGTTCAGATTCCAAAACATGTATCTATTGCCACTGGAGATGCTGTGTGGTGCCCAAGAGGACGAGGGAGCCAGCAAGTATGACACAGGACTGCAGGCAGAGCCATGTGCCTCTACTTGGAGAAACTGCTGGAGGCCAGGTGAGACATTGTGACGCTCATCTGGCGCCCATGTGTAGGTGGTGAATCTCATCTTTGGTGTCTTAGGTCATTAATGAATTGTAAGAAGTCAGTGGCATCTCTGATGCAAAAAGAGAGCTTCAATGAATGTTAATTTTCTCACAGAACAACTTTAAGTCAATGTTATGCCACAGCAGTAATGCAGCTAAGCATGGTTGTGTGAAACAAAGACCTAGCCAGGCTGAAACTTTTCAGGTCCTCTAACAATTAAACAGATAAGCAGCTGTTACCATGAGGCACACATTAAGTGAAGCAGTCCACAGAAGCAGATTCTGCTTACTCAACAACAGCAAAAAAAAAGCTCTTCATTTTCACCTAATTCTATAAACCAGCAACAACAGCACTTGACATTTTACTTTATTCTGACAACATGTCATGGGCAGCTGCTTTTGTAGTAGCAACTGCTATATCTGTGTGTACATATACAATACATAATAGTTTTAAATGTTACAATATATTTTAATTGTAGTCTGTAAAATAAAAGAAGTCTCATAATTACATATGGAAAGAAAAATATATAAACATGCATAGACATGAAATGGAATATTGACCTCTTACAAAAATGAAGCAAGCACTGAGAGTCATTAAAATATACTTGGGAATAAGGGAATAGCTACTTTACTTCCTGTCAAAAAACGAAAGTGTAAGATACAGTTGCTTGAACAACAGAATAGAGATGGAAGTTCAGGTAAAACCCCAATGGACGTGATGACATTTTCACAGTGGAGAAATATGCAGGACTTGTCTCTTTTTTCCCCCTCTCTGAACTTCAGGGTCTATTAAGAGGCTGAGCACATCCACAATTAGCTGTGCAAAGAGAAACGCCTAAGCCTCAAGAAATTTCTTGCAATACACAACTATCTGTGTCATATATGTAAGTTTATATATGTTTTGTTTGCTCCACAGATTTTTATTTAGAGTGGCAATTTCCAGTTTGCAACTTAAGTCGAAGGTAACAGCTGTATTCACTGTTAAAAAGCAAAATTATTTTCCTGTTGGTTTCAGCTGCAGCAGCTTCTGATAGGGAAACTCCCAAGGCTCTGCAAAGCCACTGTGCTCTATTCTCTCCAGACATGGAATGACTCAGTTTCTCCATGGTGATTCATCTGGGTAATTCAACTCTGGGTTGTCAAGTCCAGAAGGGGCTCTTATCCAGCTGTATTCAGAAAGAGATGGCAATGGATCACCGGGGAGCCTAAATGAGCTTTTCCTACAGATAGGTCTGTTGGACATATCCTTACACAGAGCTTTCTGCTGAGTTTGGTACATACCCACCAGCCAATCTGCTATTTGGGCAAGGAATAGCATGTTAAGATTTCATTTTTTTCAATTATCTGTTTCCTGGGTAATGAGCATTATGCTCTTTCCTTTCCCTGAGCTGAACTGGGAGTCCTCATTTATAATCTTTGGAGAGTTTTAACAAAAAGATCATCCTATCCATGAGACCAGTTGACCTCCCAAGTGTTGCAGGCTCAATAAGGTAGGGAAACAAGAAAAATAGACCATTTTCACAGCTTTCAGCTTACCAGGATTCCCAGAGCCCACATGGCACCAGCTGCTGCAAACAACTTACAAAGAGACACAGAACTGAAGTGACAGCCTTCCTCAAAACCAAATGTAGATAGATGAGATGGCCAGGAAACAGCCAAATCACCGCTAAACAAGACTGCAAGAAAAAAAGCAAAGTTTGGACCTTCTCTCAAACTGCCTCTGCCCTAGAAATGCCCAGTTAGGTCAGTAACCACCATGGAGACAAATAATCTTGGCAGGAACTGCAAAAGATGGGACAGCCTCTAACAGGGATGGTTCTGCTTGCAAGTCACCTGAATGGCCCACATCAACAGTTTGGTGGACCTCAGCACAAGGATCAATCACCCAAACTGCCTTTTTATTCTTTAATACCTAGAATTTAATTTTTATTTTTCTAAAGGCTCTAGAGTTGCAGAGGTAATTGAAAGCAGGACTGAATATAAGCCAAGAAGAGACGACTGCCTGAGTTCACAGAAGACAGCAGTTCTGCAAGGTATTAATCAGTAAGAGTGATAATTCAGATGCACATTGTAATTCTCCATATCTTTGCATTGCTAGTAAGTTGTAGATCAAAGCATGGACAAAACTAAGAAAATCTAAACAATTCATATCCTTCATATTGGTGAACATGGCAGAAACAGCACTTCTGCAGTAATTTTTGCCTTGTAGTTGAAGAACTGAGCACAACAGAACTCTCTGAGAGCGAGCCCAGCAAAGCCCAGTAAGCACATGTGATTAGTTTAATAAATGTACAGTCTCCCTTATTTGGCGTGATAGTGGACCTAGCCTAACCTGCATGTGCCTCTCAAGAGAGTTGTAGTAGTTCCCTCTGCACTCACTCCTCCCCACCCAATTCCTCCCCTGGCCCCAAGTCACATTCACATCCAGATTTAGCATCATGCAGTTCCTGCAGAGTCCTAGACTGTTTATTAATGCCTCTCTGTACATCAAAGGAGGAGAAAATAAAAAGGAAGAAATGTTAAGATCCTTCTTAGCCCTTAGCGAGACTTTCAGCTGAAAATCACCATTATGGAAAGTTCTTGGTAAATGACAGAGAAAACAAACACTTGAGACGTAATTTTGCTTAAAAATATTTTTTTTTCTCTTTCATCGCTTTTCTTTTAGTTTCACTTAGAATTTTTAGCTAAAAAATATCCCACAAAAAACTCTGTTTCTTCATGGGGATGCTCCAGCTGCTCCTTCTGCACCCACTAAGAACCTTACAGATGCACCTTATTTCTAGTAACACAGTTAGTAGCTCTGCAAGCAGCTGGGATATTGACAGCAAGGATAATCAGGCACTTAAGGACAATTGAGAAAAAAGAAATGCTCCACTGATATCCCAGCATACTTGTAAAAGAGGAAGGGGAAGAAAAGGGAAAAAAATCTCTGCAGAGTTTCAATGCTTCTAAGAGCTTCTTCAGGCCTATTACCATCTTCTTGATCTCAAGAAATTTGAGTGGGGAACCACCCTACTCAGAAAAGCAGGTTCTTTTACTTCCCATCATTGTCATCTTTGGGGAAGAGCAAAGATCTACACAACAGGCCAGTGGCTCCTGAAACCTGCCTCCCTTCTACACTGAGAGAGGAAAATGAAGGCTAAGTGACCATAAGATGCAAAAGAGTTAATAAGCATCACAGCAGTCAGGATGCAGGGCTTGTGTTTATGTGGAAAGGACAGAAGTACATGTGGTAGATAGGAATGATTCAGGGCAGAAATTGCAAACAGTGACATGAGCCAACTTTTACATTGTGTAAAATGTGTGGGAGTAGTTCTCACCCTCCAGTGCCTTTCTGTATGAGCTCTAAATGATAGCTCACAAAGTTGACAGATACCTCAGTTCATACTTAGATAACAGGACTATTTTCTTGGTGGCATTAATGCAGCTCATAGTAGGCATTAATTTGTACTAGAAAGCTACTATATAATTAATCACAATTAATCACCTCCGAGCCAAAAAGTCTGTCTAACAAAGCAAGGAGTAATTGAGGTTAGAATTTAGGATTGCATTGGGAGTAGATTATAAACTCTTCAGGGCACCTTCGTCTTCATGTCTTGTGTTTACAACACTAAGAGTAATTGAGCACTGCTCCCCAGCAGTGCTTCATCAGCACTGCCACCACAGCCTCCTGCACCAATAGGGAGCGTAACAACACACAGCAGTCTGAAACTATTCATCTATTCACTTTGTATAACACCTGTATTATATACTGCTGATGAAAATAACCCACAAGATGAAACCAAAGAAATACATCTCTTCTTTGTAAGAAGGCAACTACAAAGCTGTATTTAGTCAGGGTTGGGTTCTGCTCTCAATTACGCTGTTGAAAATGTGCCATCTCTCCACTGATCCTGAGTGGTTCAAGCATGATGGTGTTATGTACGATTACAGCATGTCCTTTTATTATGATTGCATTTCTTAGCCCTCTGCATGCACAAATTCTTTCCATTTGAAAATAGCAGAAGAAAGTCTTACACTGCCCCAAAAAAATCTTTTCACCTGTTACCCTGTAATGTCTTCTGCAAAACTGGCAAGTTCACTGCATTTTTCTTAAGACACAGTTAAAGAAACTGAGAAAGTTACTGACCTCTTGTCGTTTGAAATTTTGAACGTATTCTTCAAACTGTTCATCTTTTGTTTCATCTGCTTTTCCTAGTTTTTGAAGTACCTATATTGAAAATAAAAAGGAATAACTTAATATTTATGTCACAAAGCAAAAGCGCTGCTACTTTCAACACTTCTGTACTTGCAGTTGGGTCTAAATAGCATTTTATTTTTGTGGGTCTTGTGTGTACTACTGTTTCTGAAGTTCACATGGGAAACCATTTCTCAAAATAAAAATGGATAAAAGCAGGAGTATGGTGTGTGTATGTGTGTGTGGAAATACACTTCAAAGTATGGAGTCCTTGGGGGGATATGTATTTTTTTTTAATGAAGCAACTTTTCTTTTAGCAAAGAATCCCAGCGTTTCAAAGCAAGGAAGAATAAGAAAAATTTGCTGGCACTGCAACTTGTCCTGTTCAGACAGAGAAAGAAAAAAAAAATCAAACTTCATTAGGTTATTCTTCTGTTTATGCCTCATTACATCGAATGGTATTAACATTATCCTTATCTGCATGATTTTAAACATCAAGTCATACAGTGAGAATAAAGAACTGTAAGGCTGCATGAGAAATTGTTACAGCTGATGCTCATTTAAAACTTCTGTTGGTGTTCATATTTGCTCCCCTCATTAATTCAGCAGTGGACTGTCATCCACTAGATAATAAATATACTGCAGTATGACAGCAATAAGGGCTATTCATGTGATAGCAATCTCAAAAGTAATTTGACACAGCTACACTTTACACTGTATTTAACTACAATAAATGCATTCCATTATGAAATCCCAGCGCTATACATTCATTTTAATATTGAAGACTTATACATAGCTGCAAATAGGCTTCACCCTTCCGGTCAAGCAACCCCCAAATCTTTATAGAGTGCTCTATGGGGGAAGAACCATCTCACACAGTGATGCTAGGATTGCTCTCCCATGACAAAGCATCCAAACTTTCCATTTTCACCAGAGAAAACAAAAACAAATGAAAAAACCCCCAGAGAATCGAAACAGTAGCAATTAGTTGATACTATGAATAAACATATAAACATCGCCTCCTATTCTTCTCCAAAGAGTCCTGGCATGTTCTCTCTGACTGCCTGCTTCTTCAAATCCCTGTCAGACCCACACCATAAAACTAGGCTGCAAAAAGGTGGGGCGAGCATTGCCACAGTGGAAAATGGGATCAGGATGATCATGAAGGTGATGCAACACTACCTGTGGACCTGGCATGTGGAACTTCAAGGAAGTTTTGATGTATTTACAGCAGAAAGACAGGAAAAATGGTATCAGAGAGGAAAAAGAGACAAAGACTAGCTTTTTGCTGCCTATAGCTGTGTTTTAGCTTTTCATTATCCTGACTCATTTGGGCATTTTCGGTTGCTTTTAAGTCTGCTGACAACTCCCAAAGACCTCGTAAGTTCTCATCACCAATCTCTTAATGAAATATTAAAAAGTATCACAGATGGTTTGACAGAGGAATCATTTAATTTAACATTTCAACTCATCACAGGCCTTTACATTGCTCCTTGTCACCAACGAGCCAAACAGTCTGCCCCCCAGCTGTGGCATGACTTTGATCTACACCAGGCAGCTCTCAGAAAATCCAGCATCTCCTTTTCAAAGAGGTGGCTGTCAGGTAAGCCTCCTGACCACAGCAATACATTCAAACCATGTTCACAGGAACAAGTAGCAGGCAATAACTCCAATAGTTAATTGGAGTCTGAGCAATTCGTAACATAGGTAACAAGCCACAACAAGAAAGGTTGTCATGACAAACTCTTTTCTCTTTCCCAAAATATTAATGTGACATATCCATGTCTCCAGATATGCATTCAGGTCCACTAGTACAATGCTCAGAGGGGAACAACCTACCTGACACAGCACTTACCTCCTATGGTTTGGTTTTTTTTAATCCTACCTCCAACTTTCAATTTCTCTATGGGTATTTAGCTGAACTGAGACTAAAATGCAGTGTTAGAACTTGGCTTCTGCAAATACCAACCCTGATCTTAATCCAGGGTTACATTAAAGAACCATTAATATCATAGCTTCCCAATTTTCCTAATCCTAACCCAAACCGGAATGTAAGTATTCACTATAGATATGCCATGTGTTCGGACTGGTAAGTTCCAAGTCAGAGGCTTGGCATCAGCTAATGATGCTCTCATGGAAGTCCTGCAGCCCATGCAACACACACAGATACCTGGGGTTCACTGACTCTTTTCCTAAATGCAATCCTAACCCCACAATCCTATATAGAGACAGCTGAGCAGACTGGGGCTAGAATAAACTATTCCTCACAGGCCCCTTTCAATCCCATCCACATAGCCCCATGGACCACTCAACATGTAGCGCAGCCTTTTATGACCAACCTTTTCCTTCCTTCACGCTTGCAGACTCTCATGCTACTGGGGGACTTAAACCACCCTGACATCTGCTGGAAAAGTTACATGGCAAGCTGTAGGCAATCCAGCAGATTCCTAGAATGCATTGAGGAAAACTTCTTAAGCCAGGTAACAGACACTCCTACCTGAGGGGATGCAAGACTGGACCTGATAGTCACCAATGCAAGTGAGCTCATCAGTGACATCAAGATTGGAGGCAGCCTGGGCTGCAGTGATCACACCTTGGTGGAGTTCACACTCCTGAGGGATATGTGAAAAAGGAGGAGTAGAGTCAGGACCCTAA
>VZTL01088123.1:0-23615 GCA_013400535.1 Scopus umbretta
CTTTCTTGTGTGTGAAACAAACAGAATACAGATGCTACTGATGAAGTTTTGTTATTGATTTTTGTTTACACAAAAAGTGTACAAAATAGAGGTCTTGTAAAAAAAAATGGAAACCTTACCCTGGTTTATAGTTTTCTTCCTTTATGAGAGATTTAATTGGAAATCTAACAGGAAATTAGACTGGAAGATTGCCAGCTGCATGGCTAGCATGCCATGAAAGATCAAGTGCCTATGTCTTTCATATTGCACCCCAAAGCAGCTTTATCAAGTGTCTGGGATTTCTTGTGGATTTAAGGATATCAAGTATGACATCAGCAGTTTCAGTAGCAAAAATATTCTAAGGTGCATCGAGCAGAAAAGCAACACAAGTTCTCATATAGTGTTTGGAAGTTGAGGATGAAGAACCTTTTGCATTGTCATCTTAAAAAGGAAAAAGAAAGCTACAGAAGCTAAACAAACTGTACACAGCCCTATTGACTGTCAGTTTCCTAAGGATCTTTCCAAAGAAGCATTTAGAGGATTGCTTTTTCAGGGCTAGCCTCTAGAGTATTTCATCATGTCAGCCAACCATTCCACAGGAGTAAACGGCAACATACCTCTAACAAAAGTCCCTTTTGGATTTTGCCAGTTTACCTTACCTGGTACACAGTGTGTCTCTGGGGAAAATTACTCAGAAGTATCTACTTGGCTGTCATGTGTTCATACAAAAGAGATCAGAGTTCAGTCTATAAAACCAGAGAGGGAGAGAAAGATGAGTGCTCAAGTCTTTCTGTCTGTCCTACATAGGCAGAAACCTTAGTTACCCCAGAGCCAAAGTCACATAGAGCTAGTTTTGCTGGCTTGAGGACTGTGCTCGGCAAAGATTTGTCTGTCTGCAGAGGGATCATAGTGCCATGCCTCTTGACAGAATGGGATTTCTTAAAGCCACGTTTATCCCAGGGACCTTGTCAGGAGTGGATTACCATCCTCCACAGATTCTGGCATTTAGTAGTTGTCCAAACCAGGAAAGAAGCACTTGTGCTTGTGAAACTGTGCTGGAAAGAACTCAGCTGTTTACATGCAACAAGCTTCTAAACCAGACTACTTGAAACTAGTTAACTGTTTCTCTTTAAATTGAAGCTGCCAGAAATGTTTCACTGTTGACAAAAGAAAAGAGGGGGGAAAAAGCCATGATCAAGGAATCCACTATGTGGCATAATCTAAGGCTATTTGCCTATTACTGGCAACAGCAACAGGGAGATTCAGCATCTTTAGGAAGTTTAAATGAAAAGATTGTAACTCTGTATACACCTTGATATTGATTACAGCATCATTACAACCATCATCACAAAAGGGAGCTAAACTTGACTGTTCATTCCAGAGGCCACAGTCTTTTTCCACCAATTGTTTGAGTATAGTTTTATGCACCCACTAGTGGCTTTGGCATCTGCAGATTAAATATAATTTGAACTCTTATTGATGCAATAGATGGAATTACGTATACCCCAGAAAATGTTGGATATAGCAGCTGCAGATATTCCATATCTAACACGTGGTATTTTCAGGAAGGGACAAACTGGAGCAAGGCAGATGAAAGCATTTGGAGCCTCAGGTGTTCAGGTCAGAGCACATTGCAAGAGAGAGATTTGGCAGATATCAAGGATGGAGAAATTGGTATTTTCTACAGCTTTTTGCTATGTTGACAGTGTAGCTTTAGTTTCAAAAAATAAGCATGTCTCACAGAAAGAGTGGAAAAGAACAGTAGGAAAAAAGCTCATTTCTGCTATGGGGATGCGGTTTCTTTTGAAGTCAATGGGAATTGCTTGCTTATATGGTCTTTGGAAGGGAAAAAAAAAAAAGTCAAAGGACTGCAACAAGAAGACTATGCTTACATTTGAAATGGAAGGACTTCACCACGATTACCTGACAATACTCTGCCTGGTTTGTTCATTCAGAATAAGCAGTATGAGAACTGCTGTGTAAGGGGATAGACTAAGATTTGGAGGATGGGATGGCACGATGTTCCTGGTTGGCCTCATTGCCGTGGCCCTGTCGGCGCACATCAGCTGTAATCCATAGGAACTAAATACTTTTGAAAACAAGTTGTATTTCATCCTTCATGCTTTTTGAATCTAATCTTGTTTTAACAGTTTGCTGGGTATACCAGATGATTGATGCTGTCACACTGCAGATAAAATGTATCATTCTGTCATTTTTATTCAGTATTTTAGAAGCATTTTGGTGCAAGCCGGAACTGAAGCAATGTTACACATTTTTTCTGTGGTTCACCTTAGTTGTAAAAATAATCCATCTAATTCTCAGTGATTCATTGGCAGACATTTCCTAAATATGGACCTAGAATGAATTGGTAGGTTAGTTGAACCTGAATATGTCTTGAAATACATGTGCTGTATTTCTTTTTAAATATGCTACAAGGAGATACAAATGAATATAGGATCAGAACCTTGTGAAATACATGAGAGGAGAACAGTAATTTTTAGTCATGTGCATATTTGGCCTAGTTTCATAATAAACATCATAGGATAATATCAGCTATTCACAATAATTACATTGTAGTAGTAGTAGTGTAAAGCTCATTGTAGTAGTAAAGTAGTAGTAAAGCTTCATGTAGTGAAAAGCTCATTACACTGAAAAAAGGTTTGGGCTCCTGAAATTTCAGCATCTAATAATGTCAGAGTTTTCACCTGTAAAGATAGCCTGCAAGGACTGTGCTTTGTTCAGTTCAGGGCTGAGGCCTCAAAGCGGCATTTAAATGGTCTTGTATCATCCATGATTATCAGCACGTCATAAAGTTACTCTAAAAAGGAAAGAGACTGACTTCTGGTATAGCAGGAGTTCCATTATATACTTTAGAAATAACTATTTACCTTATCTTAGAGACTACTTGACTTGAATTTACTGTCCATATAAAATTATGAAGTTGCCTGTGTCACAAGTCACAAATTACTGCTCTTGAACCCAGAGAAATAAGGTCCAACTCGGACTGTGAAAACAGTGAGAGTTGAACTTGCTTGTTCCTTCAGAAACTGGCTGCAGAAGATTGTTTATGGTGCGCTTCCACATGTGCTACATTATTTGCTCTTTCTGTGTTTCAACAGGCCTTGAATAGGGGCATCGCTGCTGTCAAGGAAGATGCTGTGGAAATGCTGGCCAGCTATGGGTTGGCATACTCCCTGATGAAATTCTTCACAGGTCCGATGAGTGACTTCAAAAATGTGGGTCTGGTGTTTGTGAACAGCAAGCGAGACAGGACCAAAGCAGTTTTGTGCATGGTTGTGGCTGGCGCTGTAGCTGCTGTATTTCATACCTTAATAGGTAAGGTCACTTCACGACTAATTAATAAGTCTTTTAATTTGCTTCCCTTGCCTGTTCTTCAAACTCATTAATCTGTAGGCTTAAGATTTCATTTATAAGTGCAACAGAAGGTGTAAAAGAGATTAAATCTCTTGGTCTGGTGTCGTGACCATCCACACAATTTTTTTTACTTTTTAAACAGGTTGTTAAGTGGCAGCTTCCACCCCTAGGGCTCTCCTGCCTGGCAGCAAAACATGCAGTCAGGTGTGTGAGCAAAACTTTGGCAAGGTTGACAGGTTGCCTGAAGCTGATAGCTCAGTCTTACTGTTAGGTAGTGATGATCAGCTAGTAGTATCTGCCCAAATGGACTTCATGGTATGCTTGGTAGGGCTGTTTGTCAGAACCTTGTGGCATTTTCGGTATAATCCCTCTGTACCTATCCCTTTGCTACTTACCTCACAGTACAAAACCCTAAGCAAGTAGGTGCCAGCATCCTCATTAAAATACCAGGTATTACCCGCTACTAGTGTTAGTCATCATCCACTTCTGTTGAATAATTAATCTGTAAGAGGAGAAGTAGTTACTAAGAGCACTTTATGCCAAACTGAGACCAGCTCCCTGAGTGTACCCTGAAACAAAGAAAATACACAAGCGCTATGAACTGAACATAAAAAGTAAGGCAGCTACAAGATTTGCTGGTTTCTGAGAGCCTGGAGAAATGAGATATCAACCCAAACATCAGCCACAGCAATAGAAAGCCGTGTGACCTGGAAGACTTTAACTTCATCCTCTCCAAGAACTGCACCAGATTTTCTGCACCTTCTGGCTCATTGTGCAGAGCTGAAACCTCTGGACTTCAGCAAGGAGGAACAGGAGATGCTGGAGGAAGAAGCAGAGAGTGCATTGCATTCAACAGGTAAAATCCTAAAAGCTGGGAGCTCTAAGGGATGGGAGGAGGGAGGTAATGCAACAGCCTATGGAGGCATGTGTTGGTTGACAGGCAGTAGCGTTGAGTTGGAAGACCAGCAGTAGGAGGTCGTTCTGTCGCAGAAAGATGGGAAATGCGAGTGTGATGACAATACCCAGAATTGCTGTGAAATTACAGAGTGGCCTGGAAGTGAGCCACCATTCATTATCAGGCTGTTAGTATCTCAAGAGCACCACGTGCTGCTGGTCAGCTTATAGAATAGCATAGACATTTGCAGTTCCTGCCCGAGCAGGTATAAGAGCCATGTGGTAAATACAAATGCCTCCTGTTCTCACCCTTTACCAGTCTGCCAGCTATATTCACCAGCTTTATGCAGCTCCCAAGCACTCCAGTTTGTTTGACCATCATGTCTCTTATTCCACCACTGATACGGCAGCCCTGTGCTGTTTACCTTTACTCTGTGTTAATGGTCATAATAAACGCTTACAGTAACAGCTCACAAGCCATGGCAACTCTGTGCCAGGGATAAGTGGTTGCTAATTTTATAAGCTGAATCCATGCATTCAAGTTAATTTAATTCACTGGTATTGATTGGTCCCTTCCTCAATATGTTTACAGTTGAGGCTGCTTTATTGAGTCAGTATTATAAACTTTGGGCCATTTGTACATTTGGCTTTCATATTTCTTTGCTTGGAATGTTTCTTCAGTCCCCAGAGCTGCTCTTCTAGTTGCTTACTTGTTTTTCTGCCAGTGCTGGTCAAAGTTTTTGGCTTTGCCAGCTGGATAAAGAAACATTTTCTAGTCATGCAACATTTTATTTTAAGCTACAATAGATTTTAAGAAAATTTAAAGTATAAATATCAAATTTCCAGGTGAAAGACATAGGTGGATTTCCCGTGTGGGACTTCTTTGAAGGGAGGTGTTTGGTTCAACCATTGGAAAACATGCCAGATAAAGTTTCTCGCCTTTGCCTGGAAGCAGAGCCCTGCTGAGTTCAGAACCTCTGAAATGCCCTCCCTGCAGTTACGGGGGGGAAAAAAAAGAAAAAAAGAAGGCTATATTTACCATGCTTTAAAGTCCTGAATTAAAGGGCTTCGCACAATCTTTCAGCTGCTTATGGTGGCAGACTGCAAAATATTTTTTAGTATTTTAACTTGTCTATGCCTGAAAATATGCAAAGACCACAGCAGAGACTGGCAGAGCGCCTGAGAGAGTGGAATTAGTCAGATTCTAGCACCAATTGCCTGGGTGATGTTGCCAAGTTTTATGTTCCAAGTTTCCTTTGAACCTGTTTCAAATCCTGATTATTCTTCTCTGACCCACAGATGCACAACCTGCCTAGCAGGAGGAAGAGAAGGAGTTCAGTGACAGACAGGCAGCCCCCTAGGACCTGCAGCTACTCCCCAGCAGCTGCAAGCCTATCACAGGCTATCTACAGGAGACACAAATACAGGTTACTGATGCTCAGCAGATGAAAAAGAGAAACAAACACCACTCAAGGGACTGCATTTCTTCCACATGCCATGTGTTTGGGGCTAAGGAAGATGACATGACTGTCTGCTGTGGACTGTCAAAGCCCAGGATGGAACAGGGAACAAAAAGCCCAATGAAATAAGGAGGAGTACCGAAAGTCAGAAGGAAGAAAACAAGTGGTGGTAGAAACACAGTAACCACAGTGAATCACCACATTTCCAACTGTGATAGAGACTATTTGCAGTCTGCACACACAGCTCCTCACAAACAGCAGCCTCTACTTAGTTAAAATACCAAAACAGACATTTCACCCACCTGACTCATGCTTCATTGCCTCAGCACCAGCTCCCCACTACTGCTTCCCCACCGGGGCAAATGCAGTCCTCTGTGGGAGTGACAGGCTGAGCCAAACCACTCACACTCACAGTTGCAAGCTCTGGGTCCCCAAGTCATCACCCCACCACATTCCCACGAACGTCCACAAAGTCCTCAGCAACAGTTCCTATCACTCCCCTGTACAGGTAGCAGTAAGAACCAAGAAACAAGTTGACCTTGCAACCAGTGGGATTTGAAACCATATTCTTGTCACACTTATAATGCTTCTGCAAACCTTGGTCAGCACAATATTCCTGGAATAGCTGTTTCAGTTGCGGTCTGGAAATAGAAGATAGTATGCTGCCTTCCTTCCCTTGTGCTATTTTGGGGGCAGCTACTGCCACCAGTTAGGGTTTCCTGGTGGGAAGTTCACTATGTAGCCAGGGTCTAAGGCATCTCGTTATTTCTGATTGGCTTTTGGAGGGAATGTTGGGCCGTAAAAGAAGGGATTCAAGATGCTGAGCCTGTCTGTGCATATATTTGACATCTTACTAAATTGCCAGCTTGACAGAGGAGAGAAATCATTTATATAACATTATGCTAACATAAAGCACTTCATGGTGTTGCTGGTAAGCCCTCCATACTAAGTGGGTCCTTTTAACACCAGTGTCATGAAAGATATGCACGTTTTCTTTGGCAATAAACCAGCATTGTTCAGCCTTTCACTAGTTTACTGAGAAATAGTATACTGGGAAAGTTTATTTCCTTTTGCATATTAATATTACTTTCCACAGCGCTCTCAGGTTCTGGAAATGACAAGGCAATAGTTACTTTGGGGAAACATTCTCTTTGCTTAAGTAGACATCCTTAACCAGTGCCCACTACACCTGATAAAAACTACATGATGGATCATTTGTCATCACCAGGAAAAAAAGGTTGGAACTTTAGTAACCAGGCAAACCTATAGCACACTGGATAGTCAAGACATCCAAATGATTTGGTTTGTGCCAATTTATTACTGACAGTCTAGTGGGCATGGGCCGCTCTCTGCACAGATTGCACAGGGGAAAACTTCAGCAGTTGCTAGTAATTCCACTGACTCTTTTGAACTTCCCACATGCATGGTCACTGCATCTACGTGAAAGATCTGCATAAGAAGCAAGACATAGGTGTAATCCCACCAATGCTGCTGGAATTTTCTAGAGACTGGGAGTTATAGAGTGACTTCTGACAACCTGAGCTATTTTTTCCAGTCAGTCTTGTTCCAACATACCCACTGTACTGGCTCATACTAAACATTTTGCCCTGGAAAACGATGATAGCACAGGAACACAGAATATAATCCAGGCTTGCCTTTTTTTTGTCTTTCTTTCTAAAAGATGGTAGAATGTTATTCATTGAAAATGTGTCCTACTTCAGCATCTTCAGATGGCCACTGCTAAAGCAGTAACATGCTTCCCCAGCTGATCCAACCCTTCTCCCACAACAGGGGCAGTTTCTTATCAGCAAGCTATTCAAGGCAAAGGAAAAAGGAAGAAAGCCTTTGACCAAAGCTTCTGTGGATTTTAGGATAGCAATGACTGGATTTTAGTTAAAACAGGCTAATTTTGAGACTTACAAGATGTTGGCCTACCTAAAGATATTTCAGAGACCAATGGTCATTGATAGATTTGGGAAAATCAACTAATGCAATTTTGGAACTAGAACTGAACACAGAAAAAAGATGATTGCAGTAATCAGTCTATACTGAGATGCTCCTAAACTGTTTTATTGTTAAATTAATTTATTACTATGAGCAAAAAAATCACAAAGCCTAAACCACTCTGATCGTCTGGGCTTTCACAAGGGGTACACAGGCTTTTGCTTCTGCTTTAAGTCAGGCTAATCAAAGACATAAAGAAATCTGTGTACCCTGTGCCGTCTCCAACTGAAGATTTGCCATTCAATTTTATTTTTTTTTTTTTCAAAATTGGCATTTTCCTATCTGCCCAAATCACTTAGTTGAGCAAACTCCTGACTAGCACAATTTTTGGCCATGTAAGCCATCTTTCTGACAACCAGCAGAATAGATCTTTACTTCTCAAGTAAAGATTTTTACTTCTCAAATTAATTTTTAAAACTGGCAATGAACTATGAAAATGAAATGCATCTTAAAAGAACACAAAAACATCTTTGGATTTTTTTTCCTCCAGTAAAGCTAATATTGACACATGCAGCTCTGTGTCTGGAAGTAAATGGTATCACTTCCTATGAGGGTTTCTTTTTGTTTTCTTTATGATGTAAGTATAACATGCTGGGTAGTAGACAGCTCCAAAATGACTACGGTGCAGCTATTTGTTTGAGACTGCTGGCATCATTAAGAGTGTGTTCAGTTGTTTTAAGAATGTCTGAAGTTTATGTGGTAGTAATCAAATCTTCAGAGAAATCGTTGTAGGGAAGAGGAGACCAATTAGGTAGGCAGTTTTCAGTGTCATTTCTTAAGCTTCTGGGTCTTAAAACTCAACTGGAAAAGCCAAAAGCAAGAATTCCTGCCTAAATTCTGTACCAAAACTAATCCATAGACATATCAAAATAAATGAGTTATTAGAGGAGAGCAAACAGGCAGCTTGTCTTCGAATTGGACTTCTGTGTTTTGGTTGAAATGATGCAAGGAATGGGAAGAGCCATCTGCTTTACATTTATGTAATACTCTTCAGCTCTGTTATCTGTGTTATTAATTTTGTACACTGCTTCATAATAAGTTTGTAAGGTTGGCCAAGGTTAAGTTCTAATTGCATCAGCACTTGCTTTATTCACAGCTCAGAGACACATGCCTGTATATTTGTCAGTAAACCTCATCTTGCTGAGTCCTTATTTCTGAGGATGGAAGCATTCATGGACATCAGCAAAAGTGATTCTGTGCTTTCACTGGCATGTGGAATAGTTGACTATTTCAAAACTAGCTTTTAAGCTTAGCCATTATGATTTTAAAATCAAAATCACATTAAAAAGTGCAGTTAGATTTATTTTTTTTTTAGATGGGGAAGAGAAACAAGAATCTTAAAGCTTACAAAGCACAGCGCTGATACCCCTAGCAATCTTAAAAATGTGGTATTGTGGGCTGTGGTGGTATAAGTCCCTTTAGCGTGCCCTGCCAATAAACTACAACCCTGTGGTGAACTGTCTGTTCCTAGAAGTATTTCAGCTTCTGACCGCCCTGATTCTGTGAAGTTTTCTGTGATAGTAAACTTAAAAAAAAAAATAAATAACATCTCAGTGGCTTTTAGAGCCCAAAATGTTACTTATTGCTCACTTTCTAAACACTTTAAAAGCCTCATTTAAGGCAGCCGAAGACGAGCAGGTGAAGTGCATATAGAGGACGGAGGGTGACTTCTGCGGCGTGCTGTCTTGCCAGCACTGCACTGCTGGTCGAGGCCCCTCCGCAGAAGCAGGTTCCTCAGCACCCGGACCCTGATTCTGTCAGTCTCCATGTGGGGAATAAGGCTGTTGTGTTTCCTGCAGCAGCTTTTAAGTTTTTGTGCAGGAGAAGTGTAAAACAGTTCAACGGAACCTAAGAGACAGCTCAATGAGGCAAGCTCACAGGCAGCTTGCCTCATGTGCCTTCCAAACTTCTCCTTCATTCAAATAAGTCAATTCAGAAACATCCATGTACTGCACTGCCATAAAAGCAGCTTTCCACAGGGACTTACCGCACAAAAATCCATGCATAACAGAGAGTTTTCAAAATACTGAGTGAAAATTGGTGTATGGGTATTCATGCCAAAGTAAAAAAAGGCTGTGCTTGATGTGTGACTGGACTGCAACAAGCACATGAACACTTAAAGAGCTAAACTGGCCTCCCTGAACTGAGCAAAGGTTTGGAGTCCTGGTTTCAAGTTCTTCCCCAACCCCATTCCAAAGGAAACAAGGCTGGGAGAGCCTCAGGAGGATGGCTAAGCAACTTGGGAATTACTGGGTGAACTGGAAGACTGCGGGTCTAAATGTCAGTTCAGATGAAAGACATCTAGATAGGGACCAGCATAGAGAAGGGGGAATTTTTTAATATTTTAGTATCTTTTGGGCAGTCCTGGTTATCTGGAATGAGTCTCATGCCTGTTCCCAGTGCTGTCATACCACCTCCTTCAATTTTACTACCTTGTTTACACTGTCTTGTTGGGACTGAAAAAGTCTTTTCAGTCCTGTTAACCATTTAACTGCTGTATCCCTAAGCCATCACAAAACAATGATGACTTAAACTCCTCTTTAATTGCTTCCAAACACTGTTTATGAGTTACGAGAGATAGTTTTAGGTGAAAAAAATTGGATGACTAGTGTTAGCATTTGTCAATCTGATTAGGTGACCTGCATGCGTGAAAAGGATAATTTTCCTGAAATACCCTATATGAAAGTCTGTACAATGATAATAGAGTTGTTACAAATGGAAAATCAGATAGATGTTCACATTTGAATGAATTAACTTAGAAAAGACACAAGTGGAAGAGAACTGAGGTAAGATTCCCCAGGCACAAGTAATTCTGCCATTACTTGTGTTGGGAGGTTGACTTTACAACCTAACCATTCTTTTAACCTTAACCGCTATTACAAGTATGTAGAGGAAACTCAGTAATAATATGCAGGTCTAGAACATAGTTTATAAAAGGTTAAAAACTTTTTGGATTATTTAACTGCATGCATTATGAAAGTCCCCATAGCTCAGAGACTCCAGTGATAGCTAGCTCTTTGTTATTCCTGGTCACGGGGATGGCTGGTGTTAATAAAACAGCTGGATAACGTGGGTACTAACAGAGACATAAGCAGTTCTTTAGAGAGTCTGTGCTGTCTTCAACCCTGGGGAAGAGAGATCTCACCAGAGGCGTGTTGCCTGACACTAAAAATTCTCATCTCGGGTTGAAACAGGACAGCGAATAACATACTGGTGATCGGAAGTGGCAACCCCTGATTTCCAGCAGCGTCCCTTTCCGTCTTGTGGCTTCTGAGATGCCAGCTCTAGACAAGGAAGGAAACTGAGGCTGGTCAAGGCTGCCAAGAGACTGTACAGTGAAGGGCACAGTGCCCTGACAGGTCCCAGCAGAGGTGATCATTAGGTAGAGTAAGGGAGAAGCATAATGAGTGTGATGTATTGCATGCCTTTGCATTTCATAGTATCCTTTTACGGCTTTGGGCAGGTTTACAGGTACTGTCATGAGAATGCAGTGACGATAGACGGTTTCAGCATTTATAAGGTACTACATCCCACGACATACACAATGCCTGGTGAAAACAGCTTTTCTAACAAAGAGCCTTGAGTTAATGAAAGAGCAGTAGATTTTCTGGAGTACTAGTGTGTTCATTTAGTAAACAGATGTGGCACTTACTATACCCATCTCCCAACCCAGCCATTTGTTATCACTCCTCTGCCAAAGGTTACTTGAAAAAGAACCGTGAGAGCACTTCTTAGTCATAAACAGCAGCTGGTGAGGCTGTAATATCCTGAAGCCCCTGCAGCTGTTTGCTAAGTGGATGCACGTCTGAGCTCCTAGCATCACAGTCTTTCAGATACTTCTGAGTATCTCACCAAGAGTCCATACGTAACCTTTATTATTCATTCCTATTCTTGTGTCTCTACAGCATATAGCGATTTGGGGTATTACATTATTAATAAGCTGCACCATGTGGATGAATCAGTGGGAAGTAAAACGCGGAGGGCCTTCCTTTATCTTGCTGCCTTCCCTTTTATGGATGCCATGGTGAGTGCCTGATTCAGAACTGAATTTTAATATTAATGTTGTTTTTTTTTCTTTGGTGACCTTAGTTCACAGAGTCTGTTACCTGATGGGAAACTGGAGGTGTGCAGAAGGAAAGTGTGTCCTTTGCAAGCAGTATCTCTGGATATACCTGGACACATCCTCTCTTGCTACCTGGAAAAAGCATCTGGGTGGACTTTGAACATCCAGAGATCGTGGCAAATGTAAAAAACTTCAGCTGCCTTGTTAGGATTACTGTATGTGCATGCCGGAAAGCACTGGTCATCTTGTGATGAGCTGCACTGGTTGTCTGTATGTGTCCTGTCATTCCAACTTGTAGCGAAAGAGTTGGATTTACTGTGCATTCCCAGATCACTTGCAGAGCTTGCAAGGAATAAGCTCAGTATTTTCTCAAAGCAAATTTGTTGAAAAGATATTTCTTACCATCAGTTCTTGCAAGCCCAGCTAAGTCCAGTATATCTCAAATGCTTGGGCAAGAGAGCTACACGTGGCGTGGGCTGCTGCTTCCCAGATCACCAGGCTTACTGCTTGTGGCCTGCACAACATAAAAATATGGCAGCTCTCTTTAACACCTCTACTTCTGTGTAAAACTGATAAAGGATAGCCTTCTCATGGCATGCCTCCACCACTTTCTCTACCACTTTGTCTGCTTGAAACAGTAGCTGATAATAAAAAGAAATTGGATCATTAAGTTTTCTTCTCCAGACAGGACTCGGTATAACTCAGTGGGCCAATGAATATTACACGTCAGAGGTGCATCCAGCTGGTGAATGAGAATAAACAGTTTTTCCCTCGGATTATTTAGTATGATAATCCATCCTGTGCCACATCTGTTTATGAAGAAGGGACAGTTTCTTATTAGATCTGCTCAGAAATTTCTATACAGTCTATAAAATTATTCCCATTCTCCCTGTCAGCCCTGGCAATGAGGAACTGAATGCAGCAGTGCTTTCTCTGCATTACTGGCTTAACATTTGGCCAGGTTCACACAAGGTACTGCTCATGGAAAAGAGCTTTATAAGTTGTTTCTGTTCAATATAACAACCAGAAGACACCATTCTGGGGCCTGAAATCATTCACAGATATCATAATCATTTCCCAAACTCTTCTCTGCCTTTTTTCAGGCATGGACCCATGCTGGGATTCTGCTGAAACACAAGTACAGTTTCCTAGTGGGATGTGCCTCCATCTCAGATGTCATAGCTCAGGTAATGACTCCTCTTAGCAGTCACTGTTTCCATTGTGTTATAGACTAGAAGCTTTCCTAAGCAGGAACTCTCTTTCACAGAGACTTATTCTCTCTCTGCTGTGGACAACACACCAGAGGAAGTAATCTTGTGTGCTCTTTCCCCATTGAATGGAGGTGGTTTGCTGACAGTTGTGGTTTAGGCTGGTCTCACTTGACTGGATCAAGTCAGTCCCAAACCAATGTCAGGAGAAGGGAACCAGGGTTGTTTGGGCTATACTATGTCTTCCAGCACCTCCACAACCCTGTTTCAGAATGGCTGAGAAACAAGCTACATTTACGTGTGTACATCTGGGAAAAAGAAAGGTCAGGCAAAGAGACGGATGGCTGCTAGCAATCCTGAGGCTGACAGAGTGCTTTGAAAGAGACCTTTCTTCGCCCTGTGCTGCAGTAGTGTAAGCCATCTTCCGAGTGACAATATGGCACTGTTCTTGTTACTGGTCCAAAAGCTGAAGGCTCTGCAGCAGAAGGGGTCTGTGGTGATAGCCCCTGGGTGATGCAGAGAAGACCAAATGTTGTTTGAACTTTCAGTTGTGAGGGAGGTGTTGACTATCCTGTTGCTTTGTACTAGACACACTTAAAAAACAACATTCATACACATTGATGATGGCCAGTGTTATAGCGTTTGAGAACCATTGTACAGCCCTCTTTTTAAAGCATATATAAAAATATTACAAAATGGAGAGTCCCCGCACCTGTAAAACAGTTGTTGTACTGCCCCATTACCAGCTGAATGATGTAATGACTGGATAATAAAGAGGATAATAACAGTACAACATCAAAGGAAATATGACATCAACAGCACTTCAATTTTTCATAGCATTTTCCTCCCACTAGATATAAGCAAACCATAAACCAGGTTGAACCATTCAGTCAGCTGCTATTCTATGTTTGGCAGGTATACCCCACTACAGTACTGCACTAAATCCCTGAAGATAATACCAATTACTGTAAATTACCTTAACTCTCAGGATCTGCTCTTGTTCCGATGTGACCTACAAAGTTTGCTGACCCTAGATGCACGTTGGGTCATATACAGCTAAATACAGAAACAAATTCTTATTTTGGCCGTAGTACATATGCCCTTTCCACAATGCTTGGTGAGTGGGGTGCCAGGGTTGTGAAGAATAAGACACATGTCATCTTGTCTCCACAAAATATTGCACAGAGCAAGAGCAAATACAGATGACAAAAAGTTGTGACTCTTCATATTCTAGAACTCTCTACACCTACATCTGCTCCCTGCACAAGCAATAGGTGCATAGGCAGTAGCTAATTATCCTTGGGTAGCTGCATGGACACACTTTTTGTGACTGACTTTGCTTCTGTTTACTGAAAAACAATTATTTTGTAGGGTTCAAAAGAGCAGTTTTGCAAACCCTCATGAACAGCATGGCATGCCTAATAAACATTTGCACAGTGTGATTTTTCTGAGGTATTTCTTGAGCTCTAGCAAGGAAGGAGAAAACCTGCCCCTGAACAATGTGTTCTGTATTTCTTGGAACTCACTTGAATGCCAGCATGTCCTGGCAGGGTTGTCCTTGATTCTGCTGTTCACAGCACCAAACACAGTTGGCTTTGCAGTTGTGCCCCCCATTCAGAGACATTTGGAATTTAACAGGCACACCATTCAGCTCTATACTTAACAAAGAGTATAATATCATATTAATCTATCATATTAATCAATTCCTTTGCATTTTCTGGATTGAGCATTTAAACTTACAAAACTGAATTATGAGCTGTTCATTAGCCCAAAAGTTTTCATTTCATTTACATCAATGTGGCACTCAGCTGAAGAGAGAACGATGAAATACTGAAATTTTACTCAAAAAAAGAAAATTAGGATGACATAAGACTTCTTGCTTCTAAATGCTGAAGTGAATACTTTAAAACATCTGGGTTTTTAATTCCCCTGCCCCCCATTCCCCACCCTGGGCAAAAAAAAAGTAGGGTTTAGAAGCTGACCCTAGAAGCATGTCTCCAGCCTCAGTGTATATCAGAATAGCTCATTCTCCTGGAAAGGGTGACACTCAGCCATATGCTTCCTGCCAGACCTTGCCAGACTTTCATGCTAACCTTCTCCTATTTATGGCTCCTAGGCTGACACCTGCCCATACCTTCAAGTACTGTTTAACAGAGCTTCTGTATGATGTTGACTCTTGTTCTTCTCATTTGTATGACCGAATGCAGGGGGGGTCCTGACCAAAGTTTTAAATGCCACAAGCTCGAAGTCAGATAGATACTGTAGTCACTCACGGATGTTGGTTCAGATGGACTAGCTTGCAGTCAGACAGCAGATACGTTGTCCCTAAAGAAACACACAGACAAATTACTAATCCTTTATTTGTTTGCCTTGCAGGTTGTTTTTGTAGCCATTTTGCTTCACAGTCACTTGGAGTGCAGGGAGCCTCTCTTGATCCCAATCTTGTCCTTATACATGGGAGCACTTGTCCGATGTACCACGTTATGCCTCGGATACTACAGGAACATACATGATGTCATTCCTGACAGAAGTGGGCCTGAAATGGGAGTACGTCTTAATACTTTGCGCTTTTTCAAATTCGATAATTTTAAACTTGCTTTTGGTGTTATAATGCTGTATTAAACCACTGCACATGAAGGGCCTCCTCTCTCCGTCCTGCAGGAAAAAACATTTTCACTTAAAGAGACATGATAGAAACTATTCCAGCAACGGTGCACATGAGGCAATGCTTCCCATGGTATGGATATGCTGTCTCCTGAGCACCTCTGTACTGAGCTCTGTACTGAGCTGAAAGACAGCACAGCATGAACTAAGTGGACACCTTATTTCACAGGGAAGGAGGTCTCAAAATTCTTCTTCTTCCTCGAATGTCATATTGGTTTTCACATATCTTCATCTGGTAGCCAGAACAAATATGTAGATAGATACCTTATGCATTATTTATTGAGATCCATGACACAGCTTATTTTGAATCAGTATTACTAACATGAGTGAAAATATTTTAGGCTTCTCATACTGAAAACTCTTGAAATGAATGTGCTGAACTGACAATGGGTGGGAAAAGCAAAAAACTTTTCTCTGTGCTTCTGCTTCAGTTCTGCATGGTTTTTTCCAAACCCACTTCTTTTTTTGTATTTTTTCCTATGCGTTGCAGGGAGAGGCTACGATAAGGAAGATGCTGAGTTTCTGGTGGCCTTTGGCATTAATTTTGGCAACTCAGCGAATAAGCAGGCCCATTGTCAACCTTTTTGTCTCCCGGGACCTAGGTGGCAGTTCTGCAGCCACAGAGGTAAGAAAGTCAGTGCTCTCTTTTACTGCAGAGGATCATTTACATGGAGCTACCTCTGTGTTTCTCTTCTCAGCTGTGCTGACAAGCACATTTCTGTTTAGTGCTCTCTTTATCCTTGAAAAGAAGACTGCTTGGACTCTTACCATGAGCATTTCTGCCAGGCCTAGTGGGACCTCACCTTAGACAAGATCACTAGAATTTTTTCACTGAGCAGTTTCTGCATCCCAGGTTTTCGTGCTCTACATATAGGTACATATGCTCTGGATCATTCAGATGCCAGAGATTTTAGGACAGTCATCAGTAGTCCCATGTTCCGCTGTTTCTTGTCATGTATTTTTATGGCTGTGCAAACTGATGTGAAACTACTCTTAGTTGTCAGTGCATCACACAGAATAGTGTAGAGATGTAAGGAAGGACATAAAAAAAAATCTGTCTCCTGGTTGGGATACGAAATGCACCCTGTCTCTCCTGAGGAATTTCGGATTGCTCTGATAGTCTCCTACAGCTGATGGGAGCCAGACTTCTGATTATAACGCAGCACCTTCACCAGTGCTCACCATGAGCTGACTTATCCTTTTAAGAAGTTTGGGGGACCTTTCCTGCCAGTTTCGGTGGGAGGATTAGCCAAGTCATTAGCAAATCTTTCATGTTCTTTTTTTTTTTTTTCTGTGGGAAAAACAAAGCTGTAAGATACTAAAGGGGAAGGAAAATTCAAACAGCTGATGCCTAACAAACGTCCTCTCAGCACTGCTAATTTGTCATACATGTATTTCGTACTGTGTATTTTACTTGGTCAGGAGTTGCCAGTGACTGCAAATAAACAGCTGTGGAGAGAGAATTTAGGAAACATAACACTTTTATATGTGTAAATCAGGGATCAGTCTATGCTTTAATAGCAGTCGCAGTACAAGGGGAGCCAGAGCAGGTTAGCGGAGATCAGTTTTGCATTTCTTGGTGACTTTTGATTTTAGATGCATTATATTTCATGGCTAGCCAATTGCATTTTGTTGCTGTTAGGATGGCTCCAAATACATGTCATAGCTGGCGGTTTGCTGGCCTTTTTACACCAACAGTAACAGTTACATTTCAACTTTCTTTGATTTCTGAAATAATTGCCTCTGAAAAGGGAGACACTGGCAACACAGATAACATCAGTGTGTGGAGCGTCAGTGTTCACAGGAGTTCTATAGGTGCCTTGTTCAACAATATCAGCAACTTTCAGTGTGGGCAGGATGCCCCTGTGAAGGGCTAGGCTGTAGCACATTCATGAGGACAGCAAGTCCACTTGCATTGGCCAACTCCCACTGTTTCTGTTTGGACTGCCAGCACAGTTATGGTGACTGGGGTAGCTTTTTTGGTGTTGGCTTTGATGGGGGACTTTTTCAGCTGCCAAATACAGGTTCTAGACATTTAGGAAAGCTTTCATGCACATATTTTGGGATAGCACCGATTGAGGAAAAATAGCTAAAAACTTCAATAATTTAATCCAAGTGGAATCAAACATACAAAATGTGGTAGTGAAATATTATCTTCTTTAACAATTACTGTGTCTTTGCAATCTTTTTGGACTTCATCATGAAAATAAGCAAGGTATCTTTCATATTCTTTTTTGATTTAACATAGTTAGGTTTCATACAGATGGAAGTTCTGCTGAAAATACAACAATGGAGGAGGGGAGATTGCAATTAAAAAGGGTACTGTCTTAAAATTCCAATTTGGTTTCTTTGAACCAATTCCTTTTTCAAGGTACATTAAACATTATTAAAGCTATTATTAGCAGGGAAGAATCTATCCTACTGTCTTCCTCTCTGTGGATATCACTACTTTCCCTCCTCTTTTTAAACAGCACAGGGAACAAATTAGCTTGCTACATGGTCCTGTGTTTGTACAGATATTTTAACCAAGCAAGGACAGCAGTTACATTTATAATGGGAAAATGTACGTCAAAAGTCTAGGAGTGAAAGAGAGACAGCAGTAGTTAAAAAAGGTCTTTCTTAATGCTACCATTGCCAGATGTAAAATTACTCTGAATTTAGGCAGATTGTAACAGATCTGAACCTGCAGAGAAAAAGCAGTCATACTCTTTGATATCTGGAATTAAGAGAGTCAGGGAGTTCTCAGTACAGCTGCACACTCTAGCTCTGAGGACTAGAAAACTTGGGGTGACAGTAGATTTCCAAGCAGCTGCAGGAAGAGCTCCCTAAACACCCTTCCTACATGAAAGACATTTAGTACACGTGTTTGGACTTTTATTCAGAAATCAGAAACATCAGCAAAATCTTTCATACATGGATATGGGGTGTGTGTGTGGGGGTATGTCTTTGATGTACCTCTTGGACTGTACTTGTGGAAGTGCAAAAGGGCTTAGTTTTAAACTGCAGGCCATGAGTTGTTTCGCTTGATAAAAATGGTCATCTGGAATTACTTTTGTCTGGTTTTCATTGATGAGCACAAAAGTAGGGAGAGAGGGTTGTTTTGTCTCGCAAGTACCTCCTGCCCCAGAGCAGTCAGTTTGGTGTCCAAAGTTGGTCAGCCACTGAGGCCTACTGTTTTGTAGTCTGTCTGTCTTACTTAAAACTGATCGACTTACGAATAACCAAGTAAAATGTATACAAATTAAAATTGTGAAATATGATTCAAAGCTACCATGAGCTGTAAGGCTTTCTGCTACTTGGGTATCTGTAGGCAAAATAACTCAGGAGCAACACGAGAGGGAGGTATTCGGCTGGCTGAGGGGCACACACCAGCTCAAGTTGACTCTTATCCCAAAGTATCAGAGCGATGGTGAAATGACAAAGCTGAGTAATGTAGCCATTTTGTAAGCTTGAAACACTGGGCCAAATGATGGTCACTCTGGCAGTCTTCCTGAAACAAAGAGCTTCCAGTCGCCTGCCTGGTTTCTCAATGTGTCAAGGTCAATGTGGTGATGATATTGGTGGGAAACGGCACCCTATCTTAGTTTAACTGTTCTGTTCAAAGATTTGAAGTTCATGTTTCCCTGTCTCTTTCCATAGGCGGTAGCGATTCTGACAGCTACGTATCCTGTGGGACACATGCCATATGGCTGGCTGACAGAGATCAGAGCAGTATACCCTGCTTTTGACAAGGTGAGTGCCCATGTTAGGGTTGTAATAAATACCTTTTGTGTGGTTTCACATGCATGGTTTTCCTCCTGCTCTCTGTTACAACATTTTAATTTAGGGGTGGCTTCAGTGATGTCAGAGGAATTTCTGCCAAACAAATTGAAGATAGTTCATGGCTCCATAATCAAGTGTAACAGGTTATTTAAAAAATAAACTAACCAAAGATTAAATAGGGCTGTATTAATGACCATCTATTGTCTTGCTTCTCTTTACTTTTGCTTTTGATGTCTATTGTTCCTTATTCCATTGATAAGGTTTTCTTAAAATCCTAGTTAAAATGAATTTGGTTTCGCTGGCTTCAAGGTGTTGCTGATTTATGATTTTAACCTTAGCTCTGTGTTACAAGGTATTAAGCTACCTTTTTAATAGATAGGTGCTGTATTTTTAAGGATTAAAAAAGTCCTCACTTACTCACTATACATCATAGTGAGTTACTTAGCTAATGAAGTGATTTCTCACAAAGCGTCCATCAGTGAGTAAGCTCACGTCTCTGCTCCAGATTCTGCAGTATCTCTCAAATGGGTTTGGGTTCATTTGCTTATGTTAATATTTAGCAAAGGTTGTTTCACAGACTGACAGTAACACAGATAACATATTGTTTTAGTAGTACTGACTTAGCTGACCAAGACTATGAAGATTTTTGTTGGCAAATGATGTAATTACATAAGAAAGCAAGGGCTGCTGCTGGAACTGAGCACAGAGTAAATATATAACCAAAATTAATTTTGTTTAGACTCTTTTTTTTCTCTGTTTTAGAACTGGTACTCACTAGCCCATATGTTGTGCAAAGAACAGTCGTGTCCTGTGATGCCCTAATTCATACGCCAGATTCTCTCCTTCCCTTTATTTACCAATTAGCAACTGAACTTTCTGGTTCCAAATACTGATGAAAAAAATGTTTGCTTGCTCAGGGATGTACTTAACTGAAGCAAGCCCTGTTTGATATGATCCACCATATTTCAAAGGAGAATTTATAATCAAAACAAAGAAAAGTCCAATCAGTCATAACTTCTTAACCTGCCCATGTACAGCTAAACTGACCTGTCAGATAAGATACAACACGCAGGCTTTCTCAGAGGTCATGCTGCTGAAAAGGAACTGCAAGATAAAAATGATTTGGGACAGGAAACACAGGGGCTGCTAACCTCATCTCTTAGGAGCCACAATCAAATGCACTTTTCTTGCCAAGCAAAATTAACAGCAATTAAGACTCCTAAATTCAGGTCTCATTTAGCTGGTGTAAGATGTGCTGACAACCATAGTGGTGACAGGATTAGACCATGATTTGTCTGTTTGTTTATTTCAGTTAAAAGGCTTCTCATAGAGCTCTTGTGGAACAAATGTGAGGAAGAAAAAGCTAGGGTAAGGCACAGATAGGTACAGTTTATCTAACTGACTACAAAATATGTAATGGGGATTTTAGTTGCGTGTTTTAAGAGCATTTTGGCATAAAATGTGCCTAAATGAGGTAGCAGTAGCATAAAGGGTATTTCATCCTGGCAATGATGTGTGCAAATGCCTCCACTGTACCTTTCAGACAATAAATACCAAACCAGAAGCCCACGGTGGGTTTTTTTTAGATTGCAGTGAGAATTGCTTTACCTTCAGTCATACGTCATTTGCGTGTCACCATGCCTTTCAAAAGCTTTGTTTCTTCAAACTAAGGCTTTCTCAGAAGAGTCTGGATATAAGCACGTTTATTTCCAGACTCTGTAAAGCCGCCATTGTATTTTCAGATGCTGAAACAGTTTGCATGCCTGAAAACTGCCATTTTTTTTTTTTTGTCAGTTACTTAGAAAGCTGGCAGTTCTGATGGCCATCAGAAGCACACTGCATTGCCTTAACTGATGGGGCAATCAGCAATTTGGGATCCAGATAGTATGCCCCTCTTCACTGGCTCTACTGGAGAAGTCAGATTCTTGTCTTCACAGGGAAATCATTACCTCTGTTCACGTTTGTAAGAGAGATGCAGGGTCCTGCTTCAGTCTTTTGTGAGACTTTGTGTCCAGAGCAATCTCGTGGCCTAGCAGTTACGCTCAGGTTAAGGGGTACTACTGATTTTCTGAAAGAAAGCAGGCATATCCTAGTTCTGTGCTCTGTCTGCTCTTTTATACGGTGATCATGCCATTAATCTTAACGGACTGTGCCATCTAATTCAGAGCAACAACAAGGACTGTGAGAGGACTTGTGAACGCTATTTATCTGATTAATAGATGGGAATGGATACTCTTTTTGTTCCATAATCTGCATAGTGTTGTGATCCAAGAACTAAATAGTGTGCAAGAGATGGGAATAAAGAGTGCGTGGCCAAGAGTTAGAGCGAAGGGCAAAGTAGAGCAAGGGCAGAGGTAGCAACAGCAAGGTAGGAACGAACGAGAGCCCTTTTTCTTCACAGCCCTTTTGGATGGCTGGATTTGGGTGTTCTTTCCTCCCTTACTGTTATTTTAGTCTTGTTAGAAAGTTGAGCCATGCATCAGAGTTCGTTTAAACGCTGGTGAGTGATGTAAGGGAGGCCTATCCTCATGCATAAAAACTAACTGTAACAAAGTATTTCTTCAGAAACACAATAAATAAGAACACGTGCCTGGAAAAAATGTTTACAGAGAGTTTTAGTTAACCTGTTCCCAAAAAGGGCAGACATGGGAGTAGCTTCCTGCTTTCGGGTATGGGTTGCCTATGTGCATCTTCATGCACCCAAACTTCCAAGCAGGTATTTAGGCAGGAGCGTGGGGCTGTCCAGGTGCTGTCACTGCACTGATCACCACACAAGCTTTAAATTGTAAAATTCCATCAGTTACGTGAATGTGTGTGAAATGGTGCACCCTTCACAGAGCTCACATTCAGTTTGTCCACTCCCAAGACGTGTTTGCATAAGTTCCTATTTCTCTTATGAGTAACTTCAGTAAAGGAGGCTGACCGTGTGAGATACTGCTGTGCTACCCCAGTTACATTCAGGATGAATAAATGTTGTACTACATCTCATGGTACAGGTTTTATCAGCGTGGGCACATACTTGTATACCTCAAACAGCCCCAGGGTAAAAGCAATAGATGACCCAACAGCCTATTGCTACAGGGCTCCTGATGGTACCCTGCTTTTGATGTCCCATCCTCTTCTTTCACAGACCATTTAGTTTGTTTTTATGTGTTCCCTGAAGGCAATTTTAAATCTTCAGCTTCATTTGCTATATTAGACATTTGGAAGTGGGCTTTTGTTGTTGTTTTAAATAAAACTTCGCTGCCATGTGAGTACAGAGCCCATGTTCAAGGTGGAACATCTAATAGTCCTAATTATGTTCTGTTCATTAAACTGCATTAATGGACCCAGCTGTTCCAAAAGCTTTGTTTATATTACCTGCTTGTCTAATTGGATCAGTAAGGGTGCTCGCATTGGCATATGGATTCAGTACCACTCTGTGGTAAAAAGGAATGGAATCCTATTTTTCCTCTGAAAACAAGCTACAAAATTTAAACTAAGGTAAAAGCATTATGTGGAGTTTCCTTAGAAAGAGCTACCACCCTTTTTCAAAGCTAAATGTGTTAAATAGGACTTACTCCTTAGAAAAGTAGGTAGATTACTCGGCCCTCAGTGACCATAGGAGCAGTTGCTGTCAGTTTAAGCGGAAAATGTTCTGTGGTGGTACAAAGTACTCAGAAAGCTCTAGGTTAAAAAGCAAACAAGCAAAGACAGACATGCATGCACAGAGACAGCCAGGTCCAACACATGACCCTGGTGCCGTCAGCCTCCTGCTAGTCTGGAGCCAAACTAATGCTCGTTATCTCTTTCTCTCACCCTAGAATAACCCCAGCAATAAATTGGTGAACACCAACAGCACCGTCACAGCAACACATATCAAGAAGTTCACTTTTGTTTGCATGGCATTGTCCTTAACGGTAAGAAACCTTTGTTCAACTCTCTGGCTTTCATCTCAACCAGAAAATTATCTCCTCTACCTAATGCTAAAAGCACTAGCAGTTCAAGAAAGGTGAGTTGTCTTTTCTTATGAAGCTCTGTTGCTTTTATCTGGAGGAGAGAGTGTGATCATAGTACTGGAGTACTAAGAAAATCAGCTATCATTAACTCAGGCTAGATACCTTACAGGCTAGAGTTATTTTATGTAATTCTTCTCGATACTTTTCATTTCAAGTCAGCCTCCATGTGCAAAGAGATGTCAGAGATCTTCTTTTCTTTTTTCTTCTT
>VZTL01088140.1:0-10085 GCA_013400535.1 Scopus umbretta
TTGGGGTTAAACCACAACAGCCCATCATTAAAATCACATATCTTCTGGCTGAGAACTGACAATACTGGCATCTGGGTATAACTCTTCCCAAAACTGAAGCCCTTGACCTTAAGACTCAGAGGGGCAATGGAAAGATGAGCATAACAGCAAAGGAAAGGGGACTGGTTCACTGGGAAGTGTGTGTAGACCAGCTGTAATGGCATTATTTCTATTTTCCACAATATTATTTACTTTCTCCCTTTTTTTCCTGTAATAATTACATCCAAATTAACAATAATTCCTTGATTTGACTGATATTATTTTTACCACTTATAAATTTTTGACTTGCCTTTTTGTTTATTTTTTTTCCCATTTGAGATTTTCAGTGTAGCAAATATTACATCTGTTACATCGTCTGGGACATGTTGTACCTCCCTGGGACATCATATCCTGTGTTATATAGGTAAATTAAGTGAACCAAGATATGTAACCACTGGTGTGAAAAAAAATCCCTTTCCACAATATTCCCAACCTATGACAGGAAGCAGTTCTGCAAACACAACCTTTCCAAGTGACTCGTACTATGTAGCGTCTTTTCAACTATACTCCTCCTACACCTCTTACAGACAAAGAACAGTTCCTCTTTCCTTCCCACAACCTTCTCTTTTATGCAGAACTCAGTCCTTAGACTTGCATTGTCCAAAACTGATCACCAAAATATCAGTACGGTTAAGGAAATTAATTCCTAGAATGGAGTTAGTCACCCTGTAGTATCCATAGCCCTTATCTTCATCTCATCTTTCCCTCTCAATAATACCATCTAAGAACATTCTCATGCCATCCACTTCCACAAACAGCTGTTGTAGTTTGTGGAATATCCTGACAGAAAATATGCCAGATGGCAACAATAACAGGTAGCAGAGCTGCCAAACAATGTACAAAAAGAAATAATTTTGTACTCTTCTTTTTGAGAGGGTCTTATTAAATATGGGAAATAAATAGGAAGAGGATAACATAAAATGGTAATATCATTCTGGATAAAAGTTGACTCTAGGACAAATTCTGAATAGTGTATGTGTTAAATTGCACACCTCCACATCTACACATATACACCCACATCCCCACGCAGTGACACTTATGAAAGTCACTGGGTTGTATTCATTTATCATCTAAGAGATATGCACTTTTTTTTGTATATGCAAATATGGGTAATATATAAAGGTACACTTAATAAAATTTTTAATAGTCTTTTCTGTATGGTTTTACTCAGCTGTCATTATTTTTCTTTTCTAAGTCTCTGTCTCAAGGTTAAGCTACCTTTTAGGATGTCACTCTTCCGATTATTTTATTAATGATTTTTTCATTTGTATTTTAATGAATTTTCAGAAAAGAGCATACTAATTTAATCTCAGCAGTGGCCAGTGGTTACATTCCTTCTGAATTCTAGAGCATGGTCTCTGGACTTCCTCAACAGGGAGAACCAGTACTGATTTTGTCAAACTATATGGTGATGAAAATAGAGAAGGCTTCTCTTATAGACATATTCTTGGTGATGCTGGTGTTAATGCATAAAAACAACTGCTTTCAAAGCTAACAAATTGCAAGACCATAGCCATAACTTTCCTGTACCAAGGGCTATGGATCATTTAGCTATATGATACAATTTTTCTTACTAATAAGTATAGTTAACCCATATGGATAAAAGAAGTTGGAAAATGCAGAGTACAAAACAGATCTGTCATAGCTTGACGAAGGGAAAGCAATAACCTTATTTCATTTTGAAGGGTGTTGGTCTGTACTGGTCCTCTTTAACACTAGCAAAGCACAGAATTATAAGGGAAACCTTTACTGCTTTTATTGCTTCATATGATTTCAGAAGAAACAAACCCACAAAGAAGTCTTTGCTTATGGGACTTGACTTGTTGCTTGTTTGGAGCTTATCCTGTCATGCATGGAAAGGTAGCAGGGGTCTTGGATAGAGGGAGACCTTGTATTTGGTGACAGATACATGGCTGTTTAGGCTGACTCCTAAGCAGCCTGCAGTCGTGTCTTCTGTAGGTGGTTCCTACTACAGCAAGTAAGTTGAACGAAGTAAAATAGTTGTGTTGTCCAAACTAGTAGTGCCTCAAACAATACTTCTACTGCTGCAGTCCTTGAAAAATGCCTAGCAGATCAAAAGATCCTTGAGTAGTCAAGGATCTGCCTGAAAGAGGTAAACATAGAGAAGAAAGGCAGGTCCTTGGAGACAGGCTGGGAAAGCAGGCGGCACACAGAGCTCTGACAATCCCACAGTGATTCTGCAACAGCTATTCCCATAGTGACAGTCCAAAATAAGTGATCTTGTTCTTTTATTAGATGTTTTTGTTTCTAGATGGTTCATAGCCTTTGGCCTTCAACCTCTGAACTATATACTGCATGATACTGAAGGATATTACTTTCCTAGGCCACACAGTTTTGTTATATTATTGTTATATAAATAGCAATATATATATATATCATCTCTAGATTTTATTTCATTATTTTGTAGGCTTAAAGCAGTGTTTTCCTATCCATCAAGGTTGTACCTGTCCCTTGACTAGTAACATCACTGATTTTTTTATACTCCTGAGTCCTCTGTTTTCAACTGGTATCCTGTTGTTTTCAAGGTGTGAGGTCTGTTACAGACAGTAAGTCCAGGGCCTGATATAAATTTAGTCTAGGACAAATTCACACTAAATCACTGTGGCCTGTGGCTGGCAATGGCAACACATTTTTTACTGGGCCATTGGTTGAAATTCCTTCCTTTGCTAGTCTGGAAACAGGCATTTGCAGGTTATCACTCACATGTCTAGCAAAGATGTTGCATGACCTCTCATGGCTCAAGGCTCCCAGTCAAGGCTAAACAATGGAAAGATTTTCTTGAATATTTTTCTCTTCTTTGTCTGGTCTTTGCCCCATGATAACCAATATAGGTCTGAGGGTGTCCTGTAATTCTTCATTTTGCTCTTATAACCAGTTATTTTGTGTCAATATAGCCATTATTCAGTTTGCACAATGTTTGATTGTAGAACCAATACAATTTTCACTTTTCACAACTAATACATGCTATATAATAAAACCAGCTATATTAACTAATAAAATCATATTTTTATGTCTGAGAGCATGGGAAAATTCAAGACACATCCTTTGACAATGACTATGCTACATTGCATACAAATTTTCAGGTAAATTACACTATTATATGACTAGATTATAGTCATTTGTGCAAAGAAAAATAGTAGCTATAAGAAAAAACATATAGAAAGGCAGTAACAAAGTCACACAATGGAACAATGGCAGCCTACAGAATAACATGGTTACTTTCCCATGTGTTCTCTAAATAAACATGCATATCTTGGTTAGTTTTTACTCACCTTGACTTTAGTTACTTGTTTCCCAATAACCAGTATAGGAAATGGCTTCACTATAAGAGAGACTTATGCCTCCATATACACAAATATGACATAACATATGATTATTAATACTACAGTAGTGGGACAAAATATTAATTTTAAAAAACCTACATGCCAATTTTAATATGCATATTTATCTGCTGTGATTGTACAGAACACAAGATTCCTTCTTGTTAAATATTGCTTTTCATTTTAAAACTCTTTTAAAGGAAATCCTGAGTTTAATGCATTGGTGGAAACCATATATTAAAAAGTTACCTTTTGAAAAGATTATATAGTGATTAATTTTTGGTTACTAGACAGGTACAGATATTTTCTAATACTGATCTATCTAATTTTCCTTCAATATTACTTCTGTTCTACCTCAGCTGTAATGTTTTACTATTCATTATCCTGCACATGCATTTCCCACAGTTCTGTAAACTCTCAACTGTTATGCATGGAAATTTCTCATTTTAAACTCTTCCTTTTACTTTCCTTTCTGTCACTGACTTTGTAGTCAGTCTATATGCTCTTAGATTCTATCTTACACTATTGCTTTAAAGGACCTTGGTGAAATAAAAAATAATATTAGTAGAGGCTTATCTTCAGTTTGTTGCCCTTTAGAGGATCATCCTGTAAAGCAAACCAGAAGGACTTAGTGAGGCCTTTTCCAAATCTGTAACTGCAACTCATAGTAGGTATTATTACTTTTTCCAAGCTTAATTTTTTTATTTGTTTAGGTATATCTGCCTAATATTCTGTAGGGCTGGCTTTTTCCACAGTTACATCTGAGCATTGCCATTTCCTAGAAAGTCTATATGGGGTTTCAGTAAAATGTTGGTATATGACGTAATCTCCTACATTCCTTTCTCTATAATTAAGGGTTTTTCCAAACTTTCTCCACATTTATTTTAAAGGTTGCAACCTATGTGGATAGCTCATTTACTTAAGCCATTTCTGGGCAGAAGAAATGCTATTTTTTATCTGTTATTCATTGCTGAAGACAGCAGTTAGAACCCCTTTAGCTTTCTCTTCTTTAGTCTGAACAAACCAAGATGAAGCTCAGTAATGGTTATGGGGTTTGTTCAGTATAGGAACTGCTTCCAATTTAAGTAAAATAGGCAGATGCTTTCAAATATATGTTCAAGAACATTTGGCTGAAATACATAGTAAAACTGTGAAAAGCATTCACATATGCCCTAAGACCTCTTTTGCTCTACCAACAGTGCAAAAGGGCCTCTATGCAATTTAAATGTGATTTGAATATTTCACACTGTCAGTATGATGCAAGTAAGTCCCGTTATAAATGATAATGTTTCAAATTTTCATCTTAAATAACTTACTTTAGGCAACTGAAGAAGCTAATAGGCATTCTAGAATGAGATCAATATTACTTTGTTGGAAGGCTGCTCGGAATTATAAAGAACTACATCTTCTTGGTGACAATTTTTATCTTTAAAGATTTGTGGAGATGGCTAGCACTGGTCTATCAAAAAAATAGTAACTCCAATTCCTCCAATTTGGAGTGAATAAACTCACAGAAATATTGCTTGGTAGTTTAGTGCATATTTTTTGCTATCTTTTCATCTTTCCAACATGTCATTTGTTATTGTCTTTAAGAAGAGTGTATTTCTGCTAAAGAAATCCTATTACTTAGATCCAGATACTTAGAATTCTTGACTAGCAATGTCAATGTTAGAAGAAATATTTTTTTTAAAAAGAAGTAAGTATTTGACTATAAAATCCCATCATGGAAGACAGTATTTTTATACACTGATGAATAAATTCTTGAATTTCAAAAGTAGAGGTTTACTTGCTTTTTTGCATGCGAGAGGCAAGGAAATTTTCACACTGACTTTAAGATATTCTGCTACATACGCTTCTAATTTATAATGCTTAAATGAACATGATAGGGGAAAAAAAGACCAAGAACCTACGTGCACAACTGTAGTTTAAGAGCTTCCCCTTCTGTCAGTAGGTCTGATTACTTGTTACAGACTTCACAGTGACCACCACATATTTCATGTGACTGTAACTGATGAGGACCAATTGACACTGACTGCTACAAAATTAGCATTTCCATGGAAGCTAACACCAATTACTCCCAACAATGCGATGCTCATCTAGGAGATTCTGAACAACATTGTAATATAAATCAAATCACTTAGGTTTACAACAAATACAAAAAAAAACATTAGCAAATGGAGGGAAAAAAAGAAAAAGAAATAAACTGATGGAACTGTCACCACAAGCACTATGCTTTCATCAGCAGGAAGTAACAAAACATAAGATTTTTGTTTCTTTTCACCAATGTCTATTGTAAAAATAATTGTTTATGTTGTTAAAAATATATTCCAGAAATATTTATGCAAAGTGTATGTTTTTTCAGTGACAAAGTGTTTGTTTTTTTTTTTTCTTGTTGTTTAAGTTTCTTAAATTTTTAATTTCTGATAGGTCTGAGAGGTTAATGAATCTTGAATGTATTCAATACCTTCATGTTCTTTCAAGGATATCTGTGTGAAGAGGAGATCTTTAAGATTTTTTTGCTGAGCTTCTCTAATTTACTACTATTCTAACCTGCTACAATTCTGTAAACTTACAGTTAGGACTTGGATACAAAATCTGAGATTAGGTAAGGACCTGAGCTACTGTTTTCCTTTAAAAAAAAAAAAGGTACTGCAGGCTGAAGAAGTGCTGCAGCACAACTCTACCAGATATCCATCCTATATAAGTCTAGGATGCCAACAGATTGCCATAGGTCATTTTTGACACTCCCCAAACAGGGAAGTTCAAACTTATAACCAATGCTAGGTAAAATATTTGTATATTCAGATGAAAGTTTGGGGGAAGCAGAAACAAAGCAAAAGATTTTCTTTTCAGTTACATTTTCAAAATTTTGTTTCTTCCTTTTTTTCATTTTACTTCTGAAAAATAGCTGAATGTACAATATCTGTTTAAATTAAACATGCCTACAGTAGCCAAGGTCAATAAGAAAGGATTATACTAGTTACAGTTAGGAATAAGTTAAGTAGTTAAACTGGAAAATATGGTTGGACTCACATACTGAGAATATGAACAGAAAGGCTAGAATTTTCCTGGGACAGCAAAGCTCATGTGTCCATAACTTTGCTGACTGCAGATAGGTCACATTTTTGTTTGAACTCCAGCCAATCAACGGTTTTGTGACTTACTTATCACTTAATGTCCTGGGATAATATTAGCTAGCATGGTTACTTCGATGGCATGCTTTTCAGTTGGCCAGAAACAAACCTAGTTTATCACAGTTCCCCAGATGCTGAGCTTTCTGAATTATTTTCAAATTATCAGGCAGATATAAAATTAAGAGCTTGTTTGGTTAATACTGAAATATGAGTCTTTAACTATTCTATTTTCCAGCCTTACAGAAAAACCATAAACTATGGGCTCTCTCCACTGCTCAGCAGCTGTAGCTTGTAGAAGTGGTATTCAAGATATAAATATCTATAAAACCATGCATAAAATGTTTTCCTTAACTTTGATTACAATTTGAAATATGCCAGAATATTACTGATGTTGATTGTTTCTATCGTGTATGTTAATTCCAAGTAATTTAGTGAAGCTGCATCATTATTTCATGTTGAATCTCAAACAGAGAACACAGGATCTGAAGAAAATACATTCTGCTCAGTAGAGTCTATATACCCAAGCAGGTTCATAATCGTATACATGTACATGCTCATTCAGTTACTGGGGAGAATCAGAAGGCAGGATAGTCTCCTTGACAGTATCTGTAATACTAGAAAAAAAGCGCCAGGAGCCTGTGCCTATCCCCATGGCAGTCCATAATTTATACTCACAAAGTTTAGGATTAGTCTCATTATTGAATTGTTGTCTTGAAAAAATCCACTTGGAAAAATGTACAAATTAGAACTAGGGAATGAACTAAAAATTGTTGTATGGATCACTCCATTGATCCTCTTGTAAATAGCACCTTGTCCTGGTTTATTTCTAATGTGATTTTCTATAAAGGACATGAAGACCTTGCACTGACAAGCCTTTGTTATCCTCTCTGATTTCCTTGAAAGACAGAGCAAAGATATTGTGGTAAACAGATACTGACTGAGTTTCCAGTTTGAACAATTGTTTTCCCACATATGCTGATGGTTCTTAATGTGTTTGTCATTCAAAATCTAATAGATGCCCAAAAAATCAAAACTCTTTATTGTGTTCCCACTTCATATTGTCCCCCATGCTGTATCTTTATTGGAATACTAGTACAATAAAGTAGCAGAAGGGTATGAAGTGTGGGAAAGTTGATGTGTACCTACACACTTCCTATTCAAAGTAATTGTGAACCTATTACTGCTGAAAGATTGGTTTCCTGGAAATTAATATTGCTTCAGAATTGATTGCAGCTTTAGTTAAAGTACATTTGACACCTCTGGAAATCTAGTTTGTGCCCCAGGCATCTCTGTATGTGCCTGCAATCTTGAACAGTATGAGTTGTGTGGGTGAATATTTACATATATTCTGCAAAATGTGCTGAGTGGCAAATCAAAAAGCAGAGCTTTCACTGCTGGAGGTGAAGGAGGACCTGCTCAGAAAAGTAGTTGCACTGATCAGGCACAGCATGTTTAACATCTCTGTCTGTCCTGTGTTCCCTTTCTTATAGGGACTGTGACTCTTTTATAACATCTAATCTCCTTTGCATTTTCACCATATATGAAATGTTTTACAAAAGCAGAGAGCAATTTTTTACTTCCTTTTTTAATTCTGTAAAAACATTTCTATTCACTTGTCAAGACTGAATTCCTTTAAGGTCTCCTGCTTTTACCCCTGGGGCTGCCATTGTCTTCTCTATGCTTATGCTTTCAGGAATCCTTGTTACAGTATATTCCTTCTTTCTCGCGATATGATGGATTGAGGCTTTGTTGGGTTTTTTTTTTGTTGTTGTTTTGGTCTGGGATTTTTTTTCAGATTTTAAAATTATTCTAGCTTTCAAAACCAAATTACTTTTAAAATTTTATTTTCATTTCCCCTTCCATCTCCCACTCATATCCTATAGAAAAGTATTGTAGCTGGAATTGACCTGTCTCCATAAATGTATTTGATCTATCCAGCTTTAATGTTGAGCTTACATAATCAAGGAGATTTTTTTTCCATTAACAAATAATATTTTTCCTTATAAATTAACATTATTAATCACATTTTGTCAGATAATACAAGACTACTTCTTGACCTGGATATATAAACACTTACGCTGTAAAAACATGAAGAATGCTACTTGACTCAAGTGTGTCTTTACATCTTTATTAAAGAGAAATTTAAAACCTCTTGGAGTTTCTAGTTTTATTTTCTACAGGATTACATCTGGTTGATGGAAGTAATTGAAGCTTCAGTATAGTTGGATAGCTGCAGAGCAGATGACTTACAATTTCATAACATTAAAAATGTAAATTATGTAGAATTGACAGCATGTGCATTAGATGAGACAAAAACTAGCTTGCCAACAAATACCCAACCTAATTATAATGAGAAGATATCCTGCTCTCAGGTAGTCCCAGAGAAATTGTTTGCTGGGTTTAGTTATGTCTGGTTTGGTTTTGGAAAATGTTTGCAGAGAAAATTTAAAACTGATTCAAATTGTAGAATTGTTAAACATAAGCAAACTAACCAATTAAAACAAGATCAGTCAGATTAATGGTTCAGAACAAACAAAATTGTTTGGATTAGTTTCTTGTTTAGATTAGAAAAGTATGAGGAGACTTACTAGGGGATCAGGAATATTTACTGCACCTAAAAGATTACACACAGACACACACTTCTTTGACTTGATTTACACCTAATGGGATGAAAGTCATGTCTGCTCTTGAAGCTTTGTTCCTGCTTTAAGAGAACAGGGAAATTGGTCATAATCAGCATATTCTCAGAGGGCTACATTAACACAGCCATGTGGCTTCTAAACCAAAGCTGGCTTTGTTTATACAAATACATATTTGTTTATAAAAATGTAAGTAAAAATACCTAGTATAACTGGGCTTACTATCAAACATGTGTATGAGATAAAATAGTATATTATATTCATAAAGTCAAATTGAATATGGTGATATTCTCTGTTCACCTGGGTGTCTATGACTATATCATTAAAAATGAAGATAAAGAACCAATAAGGAACCTGTTTCAAGCATTGTGGCCAATTAAGACTGACTAGCTTACCTCCCTGTTGCATAAAACTAGTCCTGTGTATAGCAAATTTACTCTAGACATAACAATTTGGATGTTGCCAAATGGAACCAAGAGATGAAATAACTGTTTAAGACACTGGACAGTTGAAGTCCACTCTTCCAACTCTTTTTCTGATGCATTTTTTTCAGAAGTTTAAGCGTGTTTTTGAGTGTAAGTCAAAATCTGGAAGTAGATAACAACTTCCTGGATTGGATAGTAAAATCCAGTTGGATGTTAATGAAAATGAGGTTAGTTAGGCAAAGAAGAATAATTTACTTTAACAACAATCCATTGCCAACAGATTTTAGTTCTAGAGAGAGAATTTAGGTTTCTAAAGGCTGATTGGAAAAGTTGTGCAGGAATGTAGTTGGATAATAAAACCCATCAACATAGCTGTCCAGATGGCTGAACTTTTGTTTCCATACTATGAACTGTGAAACTCAAGCTCAATAGTAGATATAGATGCCAGTACATAGAATCATAGAATCG
>VZTL01088176.1:0-15466 GCA_013400535.1 Scopus umbretta
GCATTCTATGATTCTATTACTCTCTGCTTTTTTTCTTGCATAATGTTTTTCAATGAAAGTCTGAAGGCAAAACCACTGCATGGTAAAGGCAGAGGAAAGGGGAGAGCAGTGCACACCTTGGGCAACAGTCTGAGCTACAGGAATCTCTCTCATGAAGCCAACAACAAGGTGCAAAGTGTGTAGAAGACTTAATAGCCCAATTTACTGTGCTTGGTGAAAAAAACATGGGGACAGGGAAATCAGAGGATCCATTAGCTCACTCTGCTAAATATGCAGTCACAGAAAATGGACATATAGATCATTGTATTGGGAGTAAAGAAGAGCAAAAACACTCCTTTTGCACAGCAGAATGAAAAATAAAAGCTTCACCTTTAATCTAAATCTTTATTTTATGGGCTTTAGTCATAAACGCAGACACCCTAATGGTTACTATGATTTTCCTTTTGGGAGGTGGGGGAGGGGGCGCATGTATTTAGAGAATTTCAAGACTAATCTTAGAAATGCTTATTGTCTTAGTGACCAGTGTGGCTGCTTTTTTTGCTGTGTTTTTTGTTTTTGTAGAAGCTAAAAATAATTTAATTGGTTTGTGTTAGCAAGAAATGCTTGGGTTTTCTCCTGTGCTGCCATGTGGCATAGTCTGGGATGTGGGTTTTTAATGGCCCAAGTAGTTTGTGCTTTGTCCCCACAGTATCATCAACACCACATGCTCCAATGTACCCTTATGTTTGTACAAGAAAACGAAACCTCCAGGCACTACAGCCTTTCTTTTAATAACTCTTCCACCTGCCAGACCTGAGTCAAAGTTAGACTATACAGCTTTCTAGTGTTGTATAATGCTTTGGCAGAAAGGAGAGTTTAAAAACAACAGGGGTTGTTCACGGGTGCCTTTGGTACTTGCAATACCCTTTTGTGATTCTGGTTTTTATTAATTTTTCAATACTCCTCACACTGGACCTCAGAGGTAGCACCTTCATATACTGAAAAAATTTAAAAGACATTCAGGTGAAGGACAAGGCTTCCAATGTCTGAGTTTAAGCAGATTTATTGACAAAAGGAGCTGCATGACCCTGATGCTCAATTATTGTTCATTGCAAATAATGAGCCCGAGAAACTGAACAAGAGTTGCTGGCTTACAGCACCATCTGTATATCTTTTAACTTCTTGTAGTAGTAGTTGAAATGACATACTTGATGCTACACCTAATCAGCTAACCTCTTGGACCTGGGAGGGAAGAAAGGCAGGGATGAGGAGGAAAGAGGAAAGATCACTCACCCGGTAGTCATATATTACCTGGCATTTTTATTTTAGTTGGTGTGAATCATCCTGTAGCACTATGTCAAAATTTGGAGGATAAGGCAGGAAGTGTCTTTTCCCAGAATATATGAAGACCCTTACCCTATGCCACTGGTTTGTGTTTCTCTTGATCAAGCCAGATAGTGCTTTTTAGTCTGTAAAGTTCTGGCTTCCAGCCTTGCTTTAGCCTGTAAAATTCTGGCTTCTAGCCTTCTTCAAGGAGCAGATTTCAGTTCAGGAAGGAAACAGGAAAGTGTGGCAGAGCCAGTTGTGTTACTCAGCTCACTAGTGTGACAGTCTCTAGTATCAGGGCACTGTAGAAAAGTATCTCTTGCAAGAAAAGCACAGCTAATGATATATTGCAAAAAATCCCCCTTCAGCTGTATCGGACAATTTGGATCTACAGAGTTTCTGAGCAGGAATGGTTTATGAAGATGTGAATAACTTTCCCCTTTCTGTTGCTGCACCTTCCTTCCCCCTCCTGCTCACAGTAAAACTCCCATGCAGAAAAGGATTTGCTACTGTTTGGGACTCTTAAAAGACCCTTTGCCTGATGCAGTTAAAGTTTTGTGTCAAGATTCATGCTGTTTACAGGGTTCCATCATGCTCCAAATGAATAGACAGCAAGGCTTTTATTATAGCTGGTCCAACCACGTGAAGTTTGCTTGCTCTGATATCAAACTCTTTTCATGTTTTTCACTTACGACTGAAAGAGCTCTAGCCATGTCTTTTCATGGGCATTTTAAATCATGTTCCATTGATTTGATTTGCTATGTGCATTTCGTTTGCACATGGGTTGGTGAATGATCTAAAAAGTTTCTTTACCATGGAATTGTCCACTGATCAAAACTTAAGTATCCCTATAAAAATGTCTCAATTTATTTTTCCTTAAATGAAAATGGTAATTATATCAAATGAGTGACAGAGAAAGTAATCCAGTCTCTATCTCCTCTGAAGGTAGTAAAGCATGGACTTAGTGTGGATGCTCAAGAGCGCAAGGAAGGTTTTGCCTTCCCCTTTGTCCATCACCATCATCTGTCCCCACTGAGGAGGCAGAGCTATGGACCTTCACTATCACCTCCATGGCCAGACCACCTCTGCTAAGAAATAAATGTGTGGGTGTTTAACAAACTGTCCCACCGGCCTCCTGTGATTTGCCTGCAAAATGGTTATTTTGTTGTACTCCATCCAACACCTTAAAAGCTCATCTAATAACATTCTCAATCAAAGCACCATTTCTCTTAAATCAGTAATTCGCCAGTATCCATGCTGAGTTTTCTCTGTGTTTATCCTAAGTTTTGCTTTAGTTCTTTTGGGGTATGTATACAGTAACCACGAGCAGGCACAGAGCTGGCAAGGTACAGAACAGCTAGAGGAAACATTAATCTACCACGATAAGACATGAACTATGGATCTGACTCAGGGACCAAATTTATGAGTAAATGTTAGAATGTGGCTAGGAACCGGGGTATGAAAGCCACTGTAACCAGCCAGTTAATGCCACTGAATGATGAAAACCATGATAATTACATGGTTGCATTTGCCTTTACAGCCATAGGAAATTTGTGGTAAAGCACAAACTGAAAAGCCAGCACAAAAACACTATCAGTATCTCCAAACGGGTGTCGGATTTTTACAAGAACGTAAAGAAGTCATTTTTCAAACCTCTTTTTTTATCTACTTTGGTGTCCTAAAGAACAGAAAGGCCAAAAGCTGTAGTTGATAAGTTGGCGAGCAGCCCCTAAGATGCAATCCACATGCCCCTGCCCCGAGAGGAGATGGGGAACTGCTGTCTCAGCTACTAATAGGGACTAACTAGTCCCTGAAAGTGCAGTTGTGGGACTCCCTGCAAGCCCCTCTGAGACCTGAAGAGCATCAGTGTCAGCAGGAGCAGAGGGAGAGGACAGCAGCCACATGTCCTGGAAGCAAGAGTTTACCTGCTCGGCCCATCAAGGCCGAGTGCTAAGGCACAGCATAGTGTTTGAGTTGTCCTAAAACTTGACTCACCCTCCAAAGTTTCTGAAGTTAGACTATTTTGCAGGTTTAGGCAGCAAGACGAGAGGTTATGTAGTGCTCCTTAAGTTCTTTATAACCTTCCAGCTATACTCGCAGATATATCATGGTTTCTAGGGAAAAAAGGGAAGAGGAGAGGGGAAAGACTTTGCTAAATAACCTGGGCTTTGTCTGCAGATTGTTTTGGGGGTAGTCTTTGGCCATTTGTCTAGAGGTCAGTCCTTCTTAATAAATCAGCAAAAGCTTGGGACTTATTTATGACTGCTTTCTTAAAATCCCCAACTTGATGCAAGCCCTGTTGTTTCAGAAGGTGAACCTTGGGAAGAAGGTGCAGCTGAAGTGGGAGGTGGTGAAGGGCAACCAGCACTTGCTCTACTCCCTGTCAGCCCTGGCTGTGTGGATCCAGAAAGAGCTGTTGTAGCGAGCAGAAAAACTCCCTAAAATACCAGTGGTTTTTGCAGACTGACTGTTACCTTTACAGCAGGCTGGGATCCTTCCCATAACATATTAAGATGCTTTTATAGGACCTGTCTCACGTCAGCTCTCTGGTCTGGAAGTTGATGTCTCATAAAGCTCTTCACAGTGTTTTGTTTTGTTACTGGGAGTTTGAAGCTCGGGGCGTGAAGACTGTGACCAGCGGCCCAAGGGATTCCCCGGGCTGCAGCCGCAGCAGCAACCATTTGTTTTCTTTTGACAGCCTGCGGGGGCCCTGAAGGCAGCTCAAATCCACCAGTTGACTACAAGCTACAAACCACAACCTCTCTCCACTGTTTTAGAGCATGTACCTGACGGGAATATAAGCCCTGGAGGCCCTAGCTGTGCTTGCCCAACTGTTCTCTTGCATTTCACATTTTTTTGTGTTTTGTTTTGTTTTGGTTTGGTTTTTTTACCCAGGATTTGCCCAAAGGAGCTTGCTTGTATTTTGGCATCCCTAGAGGTGATGGCAGCAGCTCCAGCTGCAGTCTTCCCCTCCAGGGGTACCTAGAAGGAGAGGTTTTCAGAGGGGTGAGAGGTCTTTCATATGCCTTTAAAGTAACTTGGGTACCATAACAGGTCTGCAGAAAGGATGTTGTCCCACCCTACAAGTGTCAGCAAAGAGTGTGTGAACCACGTTAGGAAATAATAGAAAGGATGTTTCATCCCTGAAGCTGTCTGTGAGATTGCTGTTTTCACGTCTAAGAGCACTTCCTAAAAAGCATGACTAGAAGGAATTTTAGATAAATTTGAGCTGGAAGAAGACCATTTCTTCACTTTGTTCAGTAAAAAATAGTAGACCCCAATGGCCTGTTCTGTCAGCCCAGTCGGTTCAAGCAGAGCAAGGCTGAGCAGGTTGCTAGCACAGAGCCCATTGCCACACTACTGCTAAAAACTCCTTTTTCTAAAACATGCAGGAAAAGTCTTGAAGCTCCTGCGAGAGGCAGATAACTATTATGAATATGTGTTCTTGCAGTGGATAGATGCTGTAAATGAAGGACCCTTTCTCCCCCACCCCGCAGTTTTGGGTAGATCCAAACCTCATTGAAGATAAAGAAATAATAATTAAAAAAAACCCCAACCATACGCACCACATATGAAGGCGGTTTGTAAAGCCCAACTCTTATTTATGCATATGGCCAGACACTATCGATCCTGCCATGCCTGATATCTGACCTCTCAATCTCTGTGGAAGACTGGAAGTTTTCCATAGGCTGCCCGGTAGACAGTAATCTCCCCCAAACTCAGCAGTCCAAGACCTGGATCAGCAACTGTTTGCCTGTTCTACCAAAGGCTCTACTTAGCCTACACAACCATGCTGGAAGGATAGTTATTATTGCACTGTGGTGGCTAGCAGGATGTCTTTTCAATCTGCTCCATGATAATTTACACAGGGGACGGACGACCCCCACCTCAACTGTGGTGCGTGGTGCCTTTTACTCTTAAAACTCGTACAAAACTACTGAAGAGATCTAAACACAGCTGAACATCTCAAATGAATGGTGAATGTCCCACACTCAATCTGCTGCATGTTATAGTTAAGCCATACTGAGGTCAGTAGAACATATACCCTGCAAGGGGACAGAAGGGCAAAATGTGGCATAGCCCTTACTGAGGGAATGAGCATGCCAATTACAGCAGGAGAAGAGAAAAAGACAGTTGCTTATTGCTTGGGGCTTTATCATAAACAGGTAGGTCTGAAAACCATTTTCTAGCAGTGCAGAGCTGCAAACACAATATTATTTCTAGAAACCACCCATGGCCTCAGTGCTGAAAGATGCAGAGGGACCTCAGCATGAGGAACGTCGAGTTCTCATGTTCCAGACTGCGGTTTCCTTACACCTTTCCATTTTGGCATAAGTTTGCAAAGCCACTCTCCATTTTTAATATTTAAAGGTTAGCTGACGCACCAAGCATATTCTTGGGAAATGGTGTAGCTGCAATCCCAATAGGCATAGCTGGAAGCGGGGAAAGTAACGTGGTTGTATATCTCACAACAAATGGGGCGACAAGCTGCATGAGCCAGGAAATCCATTTTTGCCTTGCCTAGGGAGTAAGTCTGTAAGTCTTACTTTTTGCTTCAAACTATAAAGATGCTGGTTAAAATTAGATGATTCATGTTGATTCACTACAGGTTTAAAAACAAAAAGCCTCTCTGACCAAATTCTTTAGTGGGCAGGAGAGCCTTCTTTGTTAAAAACAAAAAAAACTAAAAACAAAAAGCACAACACATATACACATTCACACACGCTTAAAAGTTACTGTTTTTTCCCTGGAAAATGTGGTTTCTCTAATTGAGGGTTGTAAAAAAGAAAAAAACCTTTTCAAGCATCCCACTCGATTAGTCATTCCAGGGTGGGTCAGTCTTATCATATCACGTGATGTCCAGTAATGGTGATGCAATAAAACAGATGCTGTCCGAATTTCGTGCCACCAGTCAGCAGCAAAACTATGCAAATCAAACCACCGTCCTTTTCTAGAAATTCCAAAACATCCCATCTCTTCCAGGCCCTGTGCTTAATAGTCTCTGCCTTCCCAGACAAACTAAATACATGATCATTTCTTCTTCGGCAGCACATGACAAAAATGAGGCCCAGGCTACTGGGAATACAGCTGGGTTGAAATCCAGCTTGTGTACAGAGGGGTACTCCACCTTCTTGGAAGAAGAGGTGGGAAAAAAACAAGATTTCCATAAATTGATTACAGTCTGGCAATCTATACTGTCTGGCAACCAGTACTGTATGTAAAATCTCATACTGAGGCAGGATCAACCCACTTAGTCCTTCCAAGACACTGTATTATCCTTGGAAGTTTTTACCCAAGGAAAGAAGGATGATGACAAAGTGGTATTAATTCTGTTTCTATTTTGTGTATTTCTCATCTAACTAATATGTAGGTACATAAAAAGGGAAGGTAATGTCCTGTACTGTCAAAGTTAATAGCTAATTTATTTAAACATATTTCTATTAAGTAGCCCTCCATGATAGAGAATGTGACTTTGAGTGACTAGTTATAATCGGCTTTAACCTGATACATGAGGGAAAGCCTAGTAAAAGTGTAACACCCCAAGACTTTATTGCCACAAGGTGAGATGGTGTTAGCAACATATGAAGTACAAGGATGCAATCAGAATGACCGAGCACAGCAGTCCCTATAAATCAGACTGACTGAATAAGTGATAAGGTATGATTTTTACCTTGAACCTGGGTTTACTTGAAAAAGTGGCAATATTTCTGCTAGAACATGAAGCCTGGACGTTATTTATGACTGGAACTTTTCTTCATTCTCCAGCTGCCAACAACAAATTTACAGCAACGCTATCATCTCCCTTTAAACACTTTCCTGAGATACGTGTCCTGCCAAGTTGTAGATGAGTTCTCTACCTTGTAAGTAAAGTTCTCTAAAAACTTCTGAAGCTACTTTGAGTACATAAGTAAACCCTAATGGTATTTTCCCTGGTGGGAAAATGTCCTCCATCTCAATTGCACTTCTAAAATTTGTAGACATGCTCTTCATAGCTAAAGAAATGGTACCAGAGATCAATTTGACTGTGTAATTAATGTCTGAAGAATGAAAAGAAGGGTTTTCAAAATATGAAACCAGCTGTAGTGAAAAGACAAGATGCAATGGCAGCAGCCATGCAGCAAGCACAATTGGGCAAAGAGCCTATTATCGTCAACTTGTTGCTGATCAGAACTGGCCAGTGTACCCAGAGAAGAGACAAACAGGGTCAGTAGGTGTCTTCTTAAAAAAAGCTCCAGAAAGGTATGCCTCTATTAACAGCAGAATTTTGCTCAGCCACCATAGCACGTACACATCAGAGAAGTCAACCAAGCTAAACACACAGCTGTGGCAGAGCCAAATGATCCCAGGACTTACCCTCCATGCTTGAGTAGCTTCATAGTCTTTTTGCTGTGGGCAGCGATGGTGATCCTGTGAGGCTGAGGCGTCAGAAGCTTACTGCGAGACAGCTCTGTGCCCTCCAGCATTCAATGAAGTCAGCGTGTGGTTTGTGGGAAACAGTTCAGGAATACAAGACATTTTGAAGGGTCTCCAAGTGCTGGCCCAGAAGGAGGGCTTGGGACTTAGACTGGAAAAGGCCTGGGGTAAAATCCAGCAGTGACTGGTGAAGTTAACTACTTGTAGAATTCAAGATTGGGGCAATATAGTGTTTGGCCTGAGTAAGGGAAATAGGGAAACAGACTTCTGGCAGGTTTTCAGTGGGGGAGTAGTTGAGGAAGCCTAATTTGCAACAGACTCACAGTGAAGTGTGTTTAAAGACTGAGGGTTGGTGAAGGAAACTGTAACAAAACAGGACAACATTTTCCCAGAATCAAATATTCAAAAAAGCTTCAACAAGGCTTGCAACAGACTTACAATACCACTGTTTGTACCCTTGGCCTGCTCCTGGGTTTCACGCTCAGTCCTTTCCCTGTCAGCACAACATAGAGCAGCTGAGGTGTAAAGGCTGAGTTTGAGCTAGTTAAATCATTGAGGTGCTTTGAGGAGCATGGACAGACTGGATACCTGGGAAAGGGCTGCCAATATTGCGTCTCCTTGGCCAAGACCTCCAAATGGAAAATGTCCTTCAGTCTCTGCAACCATCTGCTCCCAGATCCTCCTTAAAAGAGACTCCCCACCCACTGTGTGATGCATGATGCTTTAGCATGGCAACTTGGAGCAACTGAGCAGAAAACAGCAGTTTTCTGAGCTAGGACTGAGCTAGGATGGAGGAATGCAAATGGCATTTGGAAGAGGAAGAACAGGAATGGAGACCTGTGAAATGAAGACTGAGAGAGAATGGAAATATAAAGATCATTTCCCTCCAAACAAAAACTTTAAACCAAATATTTCAATACCCCTTATACAATGAATTGAGGTAACATTACAGTCAGAAATGAATATGTAATCTTTATGCATTCACAGGAATGTGAGAAGCTTAAAAGCTCCATAATATTATAGTCTACAGCCTTTACTGGACACAGCAAAGACATGCAGTAGTGTGATGTTTAATTTGGGAAGGGAACACATTTTATGGATCTTTTTTATTTTTTATTTGCATTTTGTTTGAGAGAAATAGTCTAGCCTCTAACCATTTATACCTCATGAATTTACCCAGGTGAATTGTATGAAACCAGTATAGAACAAGAGCTCACCCATTCTGCTTGGAAGAGGCGTTAACATGAGAGTTTTGGAACAAACTGAAGGACTGTTGCAAATGCACTGTGTTGTAGTAATGTGCATTGTCTTCTACTAGTATGCTGCAAGTTTAGGCAAGGGCCACTATACATGCACTCTGTTCGGCTTAGCTTTCTGATGGCAAGACTCAATACAATGAAGGAATAATTCTGGAGTAATTTATTTTAAATACTGCCGTGTCAAAATGGTTAAATAAATTATCAGCTTCAGAACTAACCATGTAGCATGTGAGGTCAGCAATGGCAACACTGGTTTTACTGGTTTTTCTGTGATTTTTAGTCATTTTTTAACTTTCCTGCCCGTAACACTTCAAGCGTAAAGAACTTTTGGAGAAGTCTTGGAATATAGAAACATTTTGTTGGGTAATTTGGCAGAGAACAATAGGACTGAAAGGAAAAAAAATGCTCTTCTAGGCTTAAAAATAGCCAGTGTTAACAGGTCTCTAATCTTGCACAGATCTGTCACTTGGGCAATGTAGTCATAGAATTGAGTACTGAACACTTGCATTCTGATGTTTCCATTTCTTAATAATTTGAAGTGCTTGCCAAACATAAGGAAACTTAAATTCTGAAGATGCTCTGATGCTGTGTCAAAGAGGAATCAATCATTTTCCAATAGATGATGTCCAGGAACGATGCCTGCCAGAATCTCAGTGGGAGGCTCTAAAGGCATATTTTCTATAACTGAAGGAAGAGGCCAACTTATTTCACACAGCTCTTCAGTGTGATTAAGTTTTCCAATGCCTGGTACCTACTTTGAAGTAATCATGGCTGTTTCATCTTGCTTTCTGTATTTCCAGTGTTGGATTATTTATCTTCTTTCATCTCCAGCTCTCAGCTGCAGGGCTTGTTAGTGGCTGACACTTGGCAATTTATATGTATGAAAGATGTTATCCAGTGAGCTGGTCATGGATTAGATCCCCCATCTGTGTCTTCTGTATGTGTGGACTCACAGAGTCTCTCAGACAGGAAGGGATCTCAGAAGGCCTCTGGTCCAAGAAAGGTCAGAGCTGAGTTCAGACCATGTTACACAAGGCTGTGTCCACCTGGGTTTTGAAAGCCTCCAGGGTGATGACCTCTTCTTGGTAAATTGCTCTTGCACCCCAGGAGGCTACACTGAGGTCCCACACCAAGTGACCCTGCAAGTTAGTTTGGCCTGAGGAGCCAAGCTAGATAGTGCTGTACAACTGAACACTGGGGCAGCATTAGAGCACAAACATTCAAAGACCCCCTACCTCTGAGTCACACCTTCCCCTCGTCTCATATCATTGTTACTGTTCTCTGGGGAAAGGTGCCTTGTGGAGGGCTAGTGGAGACCTACAGATTTTTCCTATTGACCTAAGGAGTTGTATTTAACATGGGAAAGGCATAGGAGGGTGCTAACACACCACGGTCATGATAGTAGCATAGCACATGTGAACCCTGTGTGGGAGAAGAAAAGGTTTCACAGAGCCAGAAATCAACACAACTTCTATTACCCATCTGCTAAAAGTGACTTGTCCTTATGTTTTCCACTCTTAGAGCTGTGGACTTGGACAGGCAACGGAGGAAACCTTCCCTTCCCAGAAATTTTAACCAAGCTGGATGAATTTCTGGGAGACAGCTTAAGTGGCTGACATTGATGGGAAAGATAATCAGTGCTAGGGTGAATGCTTTGCTTCACTGACTCAGACATTGCTCAGTTAATGTTATGTCCAGTACTTGCAAGATCCCAGCACAACCCTTGTGGCTTTCCCCATTGGTTTACTTCACTGAATATCAGTTCCTGGTAGAGCCAAAGTGGATGCAGGAGAAGAGCAGCATGCACCAACAGAAGCAAGTAATATGGGCCCCCACAACTGAGCTAGTGCTCTGTGCTAAAATACAGCAAAGGTGTATAAAGTAGGCATGAATAAATTCAAGCTGGAAAGTAGAAGGTGTCTAATTATTAGAGTAGGGAGAACTTGCAACACCCTATTCATAGGAGCAGCAGGAGGCAAAACAATATGATTATTTTTAAGATGGAGCAACCCTGTGCTTGTGAAAGGGAAGTGTGGTAATAAAAGGACCTGGCCTTGGTGCTCCAGGAAGTTCTAGTGCTCCTTTGATCCATAAGAAAGGTGAATTTAAGAAAGCTCCTTATTTATATAGGGCAAAACAAATTCATTTTTCTATATTCTGGAGAAGTGTTATAATGGACTCCTCTAATGTGAGTGAGTGAGGAAACACTCGTAGCTTCAAATGCAGAGTACTCCATCAAAACAAGGAATGCAGTCTCTCTATTTTTTAATTTGTCTTGTGGTTAATGAAGCCCTGGGAACATTTTCCTTGCCCAATTAAGCATCAGCTATAACCAAATGTTTGAAGATAAGTGTCATGTTTCTGTGTTCTTTGTTTGTTTGGTTGGTTGTTTTTTTCCCCAAAAAATCCCAACAACAAAACCTTTCACACCAGATGTGTTTCCCTTATCTACTATTGGGCGAACAAGTCTCGGATTTTGGGGTTTGGGGTTTCATGACCTGTTTGTGCCACAACACCTACTGGCATCTAAGACACATCAGGTGGTTTCAATTTTGGCTCATGCACACGTATAAAATCCACAAATGTTAAAAATGTGACTGCCAGAGCACTTACCCTTTCCTCTCTCACTGCCAGCCCTGGTGCACTTTAAGGTGCGCTGCAATAACTGCCCTGTATTTCTCCGTGAGTGTTCAACAAAAACTCCTTTATCTCTGGCTGACCTACCACTGAGGGTGGTCTTGTGCAGTCACTGAGCTAAAAATCAGTGATATGCTATTTACTCTCAGGGTAAACTGCTGGGAATTCAATTTATTTCCAATCTGAAATACTGGTCCAGATAGCCCTTCTACAGAAGATCTAACTGGTTACTGTTCACCACAGCTATTAGTTACCTTTCTCTGCTCTTAGTTGTCTGTCAAGCTGATTCAATTTTCTTTTGTCACAGACTTTGTGGGCAAAGCAAAAGCAGTAGCTGTCATTTATCTTAACTGTGTTTCACATAACACTCATACATAAGCTAGGGAAGCATGGTCAAGACAGAATGAATATTCAGGGCAGGCAAAGCTTCTAGAAAACCATATCATCTGAGAACGGGGCTTAATGTGAGCCTAATACTATGCAACATTTTCATGTGTGACCTGATGATAGAATAAAGTGTTGTATTAAATTTGCAAATGACACCAAGCTGGGAAGGGGAGCAAGGTTAGCACTCAAAGAAGTCTTGCCAAATTGGAAATATATTATGGAAACAAAATGAAACAAAACACTTTTCAACAAGGACAAGTGTGGGATGTGCAGACACTGAGGAGTAACAACTGGCTAGGCAGCACATCAGTAGGAAAGGGACTACAAGCTGAACGTGAGTCAACAAAGTAGTAGAGCTACAAGAAAAGCAAAAAGTGGGCTGCATAAACAAGAGGATGACCTGTAAGACACATGGATGGAAGAACCCAACTATTGTGTTATAGCACAGCCGCAGCTGAAGCTCTGTGTCTAGCTGGGGGCACTGCACATTGAGAAGGACATAACTACTTGGAAAGAATCCAGAGAAGAGTAAGGACAAAGAACAGAAGCCTAGAAAATGCAATCTTTGAAGAAAGATTGAATTTACTTGTGTTTCTCCTGAAGAAGGGATGGCTAAGCAGGGACATCACAGGTTTCTGAATCATGAAAGGCTGCTGCGATGGTGAAGGGAACAATCATTTTTCGATACCATAGGGTAAGACAAATGACTGTGGGCTAAATATCAGCTAGGACACTCCTAGGAGCATGGGAAGAAAAGCATGGGATAAATAATCAGAGGAGGCAGTGAAGTCTTCAGTTTTGGAGGCTGCTAGGAGCAGACTAGTTAAACACTGATCAGGAATGATGCCGATAGCGCTGACCTAGTCATGGGGCAGCAGAGATGGGTTAGACAGCCTGCCAAGGTACATTCAGCCCTGCGAGCTGGAATTTACTGACCTGGTAAAACAACACTGAGAAATACGGATGAGGGCTCGAAGCTATTTTAAAAAATGAGCCTGTACCACTTCAAAGGAACTACAGCTTCACAGCTCTTTTTCATGACTGCCTGGAAACACTGGGCAGTGGTGCTGTGGGGACATGGGGCTGCATGATACCACTTGAAAGCAATTGCCAGAAAGCAAAGGTTTAATACTACCCATCCAAGGGTGGCAATAAAAAGTTTCTTCGTTAGTGTCTGGTTTAGTCTCTCTCTTCTCACCATTGCAACAACCAGGAAAGCATTTATCCCACATCTTATGTTGCAGCAGTTGACCTTAAGATAAAAAAAGAAGTGGTAAGAAAGCAATATGGCATTTAGTTTAGGTTGGTTTATGTCTCAGAGTACATGCAAAATAAGGTATCTATGCCAAAAGGGCCCTGAACTACCTGGAAATCAGGTCCTTCGATAACTTCAGAGGCTGTCATCAAGCATTACCACCACATTGAATATGTTCAGTGTGCTTGAGCTTCTGACTTGCCTCAGATAAGCAGTTTATCCTCTTCTGACACACAGGGTCAAATGTGTCCACTGTTTATGTTTAAGCCACTGCAGCCAAGGATGGAAGACAACAGCAGATTTGTATGGCTGTAGCATCACGGACTTCCAGTTAAACATTACCACTCTCAGTGCTAGCCATCTTCTTTCAGGTACGACTCGGGCATCTCCTAATAACTGCATCAGTCTGGGGGTTATGGGAAAAAAATGCAGGATCAAAACCAGTGGATCATGTGGCCAACTGATCCAGGTACCCATAGCTAGAGCTGGTCCCAGCACCACTTTCAGAAGTGGAGAGCTGCTGTTCCCAGTGATTTTGTTAGGGCTCTCTCATGGTGTGAAAGGACCAAGAGGGGACATTTTAATGAGTAAGCCCCAGTAATGCATCTTCTGGGCCATGCTTATGTGATACATGACACATAGTGAAACACTGTCTCTCAAAAAAGCAAATGTGCACAAGCACATAACAGTGCCAGTGCTTATGGTGAAACAGCTTTTGATAAAGCCTTGGGATAAAAGGCAGTGTCTAAAAACTGGGGAGTTGATGTGAAGAATGTCTAATAGCTTTTGGTTAAAAATAGTCTGGTGCTACAAATACCTGTTATTTTTTATGCTATTTTGGTGCTATGATACACATGAAATGTTTCACTGAGGACTGGAATCGTGCCTTTGCCGAAAATTTACTATGAGCATTTACTTATCAAGGTTTTACAGGGAGTAGCTCTGCAGTTTAACCTCCATAATGCCTATGAAAAGTCCTGAAAAGACAGAACAAAATCTGAGTGTCATCAAAAGTTGCTCAAAGATACAGCAACACGGAGGGGTGGAGGTTAATCACAGAATTACTTTGTCTCAGGGTCTTCCACATCCATTATACCACAGCAGGCTGCTACACCATGGATGAAAGAGATTTCCTACCTGGTGCTAGTTTCATTCTCAGCAAAATCAGTGAACAAAATCCTGCAGGGGAAGGTATTGCTGAAGTGGTCAAGATACTAAAGATCTAACAGATTTATAGAGCTGCATAAGCAGGTTTTTACATAAGATTTCTGGGCTGAGAAGGCATGCAAACCCCTGGAATGTTTTCATTGCAACCAGATGGTACACAAGCCAGGGGAAATGTCAAGTGGGAAACCATTAAGAGGAGGAGGTCAAATATCAGCCACCGAGGTGGTAATGTCTGGATGATTAGTAAACCCATGTAGGAAGAAATTCAGAGGTGTCTTAGAGGGAGTGCTTAATTTTCAATTTAAAGTGCATAGATGGTGGAAAAACTCCTTCATTTCTTACACTAGCAAAATCAAGCAAGTTTTTATTGTCTGAATAACAGTTCTTGTAATGATCAGCACCTTCTGCATGAGTGTTGAAATTTTCCATCTGTTATCAAACAGATAATCATCAGATTAAGAGAGTGAGGCTGACAAGTCTGTCTTTCAGCTCCATAACACGCTGTATCTTCTAGACCTTACTGTGATGATCTTTTCTTTTTCCCCTGCTTCCCTTTAGAGCAGTGAAAGCAGAAAACAGGGTTTGCCATAGTGCCAGAACTGAGTTTAATGAATTTACAACTGCAAATGGAAAGACACCCTATTTCACAGGCTTCTGTGATCAGGATTATGAGGTGATGTGAGTAATTCTGCTTGTCCATTTGCCCCAGTTTACATTGCTGCTTACAGTAATAACACCTTGACAGCCCTTACTCAATGCTTGGAACTTGAGAACATTTTCTTGTATTACATGACAATTGCTGTTGACTTTGCTCTCGTAACATCAAGGCATAATAAAAATTGTTTCATCAGCTTGAAGTTTGACAGTGATTAGACTGAGTGTCTGACCAACAAAATCTGGAAATGTGATGATCAGAACAGTGTAGTCTTACAGGTACATCTGGCACACTTCTATTTCATGTAACTTTTTGAACTTGCTGCAATGCAGTTCCTCTGGGGAGCTCTCTACGTATGAAAGACATATTTTGTATTTCTTTTATCTT